>VZTH01004090.1:4279-27480 GCA_013397815.1 Aleadryas rufinucha
TCTGTTCATCCCCAGCCTGTGTTGATACCGGGGGTTGCCCTGACCCAGGTGCAGCACCTTGTACTTGGTCTTGTTAAACCTCATGAGATTCCCATGGGCCACTTCTCGAGCATGTCCAGGTCCTTCTGGATGGCATCCCATCCTTCAGGTGTGTCACTGCACCACTCAACTTGGTGACATCTTCAGATTTGCTGAGGGTGCACTCGATCCCTTCATCCATGTCATTAATGACAATATTAATTACACTGGTTCAAATATGGACCCCTGAGGGACGCCACTTGTCACTGATGTGTACTTGGATTCTGAGCCTCTAACCACCACCCTCCGGATGTGATTGTCCAACCACTTTCTTATTCATGTAACAGTCCACCCATCAAATCCATCACTCTCTAATTTAGAGAGGAAGATGTTTTGTGGACTATGTCAAAGTCTTTACACAAGTTCAGATAAATGGTATCTGTAGCTCTTTCTTTGTCCACTGATGTAGTCACTCCACTGAAGGAAGGCCACTGGGTTTGTCAGGCAGGACTTGCCCTTGGTGAAGCCGTGCTGGCTGTCTCGAATCACCTCCTGTCCTCCATGTGCTTTAGCATAGCTTCAACCAATAATCTTCAGTTAGAGCTGATTTTTATTCATCAGGTCCCTGATGTAAGTGCCTAAACCAGAACTGGTCCTCCCTGAGTGAGAAGAGACCGAAACGTGTCAATTTAAGCTCATTCATCTTGTTGCCAGAAGGAAATGCAAAACTCTTCTACTTTGCATTATTTAATTACTATTTATTGAGCAGAAAGGAAGGAGGAAAAGGAAAAAAATGAATCATTATTCCAGTGATCAGACAATTTATTTGAACTATGAGAGAATTTTTTTTCATCCTTGCTTCACTGTTCTGATGATTCAATTCAAGAAAGGTGAATTAAAAGAAATGCAGGTTTCTCAAGAAAACAGCTAGGTAAGGCAGAGCTTTGGAGGTTCTAATGCTTGATTTTATAAGCCTCAAGTTGAACTAATATGTAGTGCATAGTCTTAGTGACTGGTAGATCTGCAAAGCACAGCACTGTGTAATATCAGCACTCAGAAGACAACTGTGTGGAGCACTAACCTTGAGGAAACACACCCTCGCTTTTATTCACTATTAAGTTGCTTTAACTTGCTCGCCTTTGCACTTCTACGCTCAGTGGCTGGTTTGGCACACAAACCTGCATCTGAACACATCCAGTATGTTCATGGCCTTCATGGTTCTGGTCAAATTACCCTCCCAAAACCTCAGGAGACTCATCTTTGAGTGCTCAGAGTGCTGCAGATGGGTGTGGGCCTCCAGTTCTGTGTTGCCTTTGTTGGCTCCATGAGAATAGGTCAGATAATCTTCAGTATCTCTGTATAGGTACCTGAATCATTCTTGAAATACCTAAAAGCTGTTCTTCTAACCCTAGGATAATAATCCTTTCTATAGTCAGTGAAGAGAAGAATATACTAAGAGAGGGTGACTCAGGTAACTAACTCATCTTAGACACCTATTTTATGATGCTATGAGTCATTTGGTGAAGATACTTCTTTTACACCATTATATATAAAGGGAGTAACAGGACAAATGAGAAGAGACCACAAATCTATGAAGGTTTTATTTACTCATCAGATTTACTGAGAGAAAGCACTAAGCAGGAATTCCTTAGCATATGTGAATGGACCTGGGTAAATGTCCTAAATTTAAACTACTTTAATGGTAGTTTATGGACAACCATGTGTTTTTACCAACTTGAGTCTGAACACAGATTATTTTCCAATTTTCTATCACTTTAAGTAGAAAAAAAGATAAGATGAATCACAAATCATCCCTTTGATATTAAGAGATGAGACTACATTTTGGAAACTATGCAAATCTAAAGTAAAAACAACAAGCAATAAAGTAGTACAGTCGTCTTTATTAACACCAGGCAACAGCAGATTGCTCATCTTTATGCAGGCTAGCACATGAGGTGAGTAAAGCATGTGCTTTGTTAGCAAGTCTCAGTAATATGTTCTGAAACAAAGAATTAGAAAGGATCAGAAAACCAGTTCCATTCAAGATTAGCGTAAGTTAGCCTGTTTATTAATCTTTTATGTTTATGCAGGTAAATGGAAGTGCACAGGTGCACATAGATTTGCAGTATTTGTAGCGCAAGTAGAATATTGTTACAATCTCATTCTCCAGATATTGCTGAAAAAAGAATGGAAAACATGTGCTAATTCTCAAGTTTCTTACTGAAGAGATTTTATTGATCACTGTCTATATCATTGTGCTGGTTCTGGCTAAATTCAGGGAAACTTCCAAAAGGAACGTCTCCTCAAAGGAAGGCAGGCCAAAGCCACCCCTCCCCCACCAGGTTTGGGAAAGAAATATTCCTCGGAGGAATGTGAAAGAGAAAAAAAAACTTATTTATTTAACAAAACACACAGGAAAAGAATAATAATGTTAAATAATAAAATCTCTCGCTGTGGAGAGAAAACCTGAAAGTTTTAGAGTCCTTCTGTGAGTGTGGTCTCTCTCCTCCTCCTTGGAGCTGGGTTGGCGTGGGGGCCCCCCTCCAGGCCGGTGGAAGGTTTCCCAGTGGGATTCTGATGTTCTGGTGTTCTGAACAAGTCCAGGAAAGAAGGAAACAAAACCAAAGTCCCAGAAAAACAAGGTTTAACTCTCTGTCTCTCTCCAAAGAAAAAGAGCAGAAAAAAACTGGCTGAAAAAGCAAGAAGGGTGCTTCCTCCGCTCCTCTCCCCACAGCAGAGCAAACACAGAGGAGATGTGACCTTGTAGCACAGACTGCTTTGAAAAGTTTGTCTGGCCTTTTTTTTCTTTCTCTCTCTTCTCTCGGGGCTGAGTTTAAAGGCACAGAAAGGCACAGGAATCATATCTGGGCATAGAGCGATGATAGGGGATACACCTGATAAAGTCACCCCAAGACATTATCACAATAAAGACATTGAACAGTACTGGTCCTGTTATGGGGATACACCACTTGACACTGTTTTGTATTTGGACACTGAATCATTGACTGCAGCTCTTTGTGTGCATCCATCCAGCTTATCCCTTATCCATCAAATATATCATCCATGAAATCCATCTCTCCTATTAGAGACGAGGATGTTGTGTGAGACCATGCCAAAGCCCTTACAGGGGTCCAGGTAAATGACATCAGTTGCTCTTCCTTAGCCACTCATGCAGACACTCCCATCATAGAGGCCAGATCAGCCAGTGCTGGGCACCCTACTCAAGTGACCCTACTCTGAGCTGGAAGTTTGACTAGGCTGTCTCCAGAGATGCCATCCAAACTTAACACTTCTGTGATTTTTTTGACTATGCTCATAATTCTGGAGAGTGTCAAATTAAAGGGTAGTATTATTTCAGTGATGTCTTTTTTTCAATCCAAAGGTAAAATTGTAAAAGTGCCTAAAGAAACACATCATCCACAAAGTTCTTTGAGAACTGTAAATATTTTTATTGATTATTATTTGTAGTAGGCTGCAGAATGTAAGAGTGAAAAATCCTCAATCCTTTAAATACTAATTACTTGATGCAGCCTGATTGAAAAACAAAAATATGTCACTTGCTTCCATGTGGAGAAAACCAAGTTATTTGATGAGGCTCTTTATCAGCAACAATGCTATGATTTGGGAAAACCTAAATGTATTCCCACCACTCACCCACTTGATTATCATCTCCCAGAAACTGTTATGGTTATAGAAAAATGGATGTTGTAAATCAGGATAGACCAGATTAGTGTGAAAAATCGAATCTAACAGTCATTGGTTTCATTAGACTTTCTCTAAGATGGTGAGTTTCCCTTCTTCCATATGTTGACAACCCTTTGGACTGAGTTTTGAGATTATAAGGAGAAATCTGGACGACTGAATTTAAGTTATGAATTTTTTAAATCAGCTACTTTATTTCACTAGTGGTCAACTTTCAAAAAGGAGTCCAAAACAATTTGATGCAACCATGTTAGATCTGTCAAGGAATCATCTCTGTTCTCTATTAACAGAGCTGCTACAATTACTGATTATCTCAGCTAATAAAATGGAGCGCTTTTATTCAGCACTTTGTCCCACAAAACGAAGATCCTATCCTGTGTTACCATCACTTTTTCATAGTATTGGATTTCAAAGTAACAAGTGGTTAGTATCCAGTATAAAGCATAAACTTAGGAAATGCAAAGAGTGAATAAAATTTTAAACTATAATTTTATTAACCAGAAAGAAGACTATTAAGAGAACAATACAACCATATATAAACAGAATAGCAAAACCATGGTACTCCTTCAGCAGAAGTTTAAAGCAGACCCTTACCACTTTTAAAAGTGTAGTGCCTCTGGGACTAACAGACCCGGATTTACCTCTCCTAATTTCAACTGCTTAACAGAGGAACTTTGCTGTTCAATGAAGAGAGGAAATGACAGATATTTTCAGAAGGCAATTCACTCTGATCTGTGTTCTCAGATAAGACTGAATTACTGTAGACACCTATTTCTTTTCATCATTGAAAGTGAAAGTCATGGGTGATTAGATAACTCAGCCATCTGATAACAGTCATCTTAGCTGAGTGTATTAATGTAAGGAATCTAATGTGCTCCTAAATTTGGGTTAGCTGTGCAGGTGAATTTTCACTGGAACTGAGGTTGTTCCTCAAGTTCTACCAGTGAAGGGTCTGAAACAAATGCCATTAGTGTGAATTTTCACCTGCATCCATCTTTAGGATGCCCATCTCAGTGGGTCTAGTGAAGGGGAAGAGTCCCAGCCCCCAATCCTTCCTCCTGCCAAACTGATTTAAAAAAGAAGGGGATGCCTTACAAATCAATTTACATTCCTTCAAGTGTCCAGAAGTACTTTCTCCATGGCTCCCAAGGAGTGATGTAGCTCTACTCTTCCTTTATTTTCTGCACTGACAAAATGCCACAATTCTTTCCTGATGCTGGAGATAGGCAGGAAATATTTTTTTCCATGCTATGAAAATAAAATTTTTTAAAATGATATTGTTCTCTGCTTTGAAAAGACTGCTACTCTAATTTGCTTGCATTTAAAACCCGGATGGGTTATCAAACAGAGAAGCTATGTTTTAACTATGAAAATTTCTAAGCCATAGGGAAAAAAAATCCAAAGAAAAACATAGTTAGAACTGCCTTCCTTGTGAACCCTTATAGTTTGACCATACACCATTTATTATGAGAAAAGTATTTGCTTACAAAATTATTTATTATTTGCTAGCTTTACCTGCTACACCCCTCCTTTTTTTGTTGTTTGTTTTTTTGGAGGGGGTTTGTTTGTTTGTTTGTTTTTTGTTTTCACAAAATTCTACCCTTAAGTGTATCCCTTAAAGGATTGGACTGGGCTGCTAACTATGCTGATCTCTAATTTCTGCTATTGGTACTTTCAACACAAAGATGAGGTCTATTGTTGTTTTGTCTATATCCTGATATTGTCACTACTGTCAGTATGGTAAATTTGAACTGCACAGCAATTCAGAACAAGAGTAAAGAACAGAAAAGATTAGCTCAGTTGTATTTCAGAATTTTCTAGTGCATCATTTGAATGATTCAGTTCTTGTGTTGTTTTTAAGCTTATTTTCCCCAAAGTATTCAGCAGTTCACTGGTTGAAAGCTAGCTCTTGAATCTATAAAATTTCATGTGCTTGATTCCCAGCTGTTTCAGCAATCTTAAATCACTATCCACTCTTGAAAACTTAGACCACACTTCAACATTTTTAGTTCTGTAACTTGCTATTGGCAGAGAGAGGTGTGATGTGGAGAAGTGTGGCATCATCTGAATAACCAAGATGGGAATCAACAGCAAGATTTGCATACATCTTGAGTTACCTGAAAACAGAGATAAAGAAAATAAGTAATAAATAAATAAAATTACCTTCAAAGTCAGAATTACACGTTGAAATGTTGTACATAATTTATTAGTTTTTTTCAGAATTTTTAGGTGTTTCAGAGTTTTCTTAAAATCTTGCTTCAACAGGCTGTATACACTTAAAAAAAAATGTAGCCTTCTGTTGTGAATGAAGACAATGTCAAGAAAGCAAAAAGACAAGAGGCCTGAATAGCTTTAACAATCCTCCCCTATCTAAAATTATTTAAATTACTATGGAGTTTGTGGTCTTCAATAGAATGGGGTGTATTTTGGGAAGGAAGATTACTGATACTAGTTTTTTCCCTAGAAGTTTATTAATTCTGATATAGTGATTACATATATGCAGAAAAGCTAGTAAACCATCTCTGCCAGGAGCTGAAGGGCCAGTGGGCTGCAGCCTAAGAACACTTGAAAATGCTCACAGAATTACATGCAAAGTGGTTCCTGTGACAAGAACAATTGCTTCTGTCAATTCTTTCAGCTTTCTGATGTTCTATACTTTTCATTTCATAAACCTCCAGTTTCATCCACATTCTGAGTCACCCAGAAGTTCTGGATAGATCTGGTAGAAGAGATACAATGCTAAATATGCTTCATAGACTGTCTCCTCTTTAATCTTCTTGTTAGCTTTTCATGCTTGTTTAGGAAAGAGGGAAATAAATCAGGAAAAACCTCATAGGAAATGTGTCACAGTAGTACCCTGCAGAAAAAAAGCAACAGCATAGAAGGAAGGCTTTTTGTGATTATCAGCAATGAGGGAATAGATACTGTTTGCTGTTAGCAGAAACATCCCTTTTATTAATTCAAAACAGAATATTCAACTTTTGATCATCTAATGAACAGAATCCTTATCAAAGACCTTGTCTTGATGGACCTTGTCTTTCTGTATTGGAAGTTTTCAGCCAGAATGGATGCAGAACTATGTTTCTAATAAATCAGAAATAACTTCTTAAGACATATGATTTGCCTGTTATGCCCTCTACTGAGTAATGACAGATGCAGGCATGCTGGGCTGAACCTGTCTTATTCTAGTGTTGCAGAGCTTTCAAGCAAAATGTCTGTCCTTTGACTTTTTGAAACTTAGTGAAACTATGAACATCTCCTGGCTTTTCTGATTTTAAATCAGTATTCTGCTAACGTATTTTAACCAAAAATCATGCATAATGTTTCATTTTTCAGTCTTGTTTTTCCTGCTCTTACTTTCAGGAAGAGCCCCTGTTTTTTTAGGAGTGAAATCTTTCTCCAGATCTGAAAGTGACTTATTTCTCATTTCTATATACAAGTTCATGAGGTATCATGGGGAAAATATGCATGAATAAGAATGTTACAAAATTGCAAAAGGTGTAAGTTGACATCTTTTAAGGAAATAATTTTCTTAAAACTCCTTTTATTTCTTTTGCCTCGTGCTATTTCATTTTATTTACATAGAAAAAGAATTACCACACAAGAAACAAGGATGCTCCAAATGAAGGCAAGTAATGAATGAAGAATTAAACTGTCCACCAAGAAGAACAGATTTGCTGGTTAGTGAGTCCAAGAACCTTGCCTTTACCTCCTGAAGAACATATGGACAAAAACCTCAATTCATTCCCAATCTTTAACTGTTGGTGGTATCACTGTTTTTCTTTCTGCATCATCTGTTTCAAATAATCTATAAACTTAGGTCATCTAGGAGGTCAAACAGAAACAGAAATTCACTTCTGAGATTTAAACATCTAGTGTTTGGTCTTTCCCACTGAAACCAACTGTAGCTTTGTTTTTAACTTGGACAAACTACCTTCTTTCATAGAAAGCTGTCAACTACATTTCTAGTATCAGAGGGTTATGTGTTATGGCTCAGTGGAAACTTGAAACAGTGATATTTCAGTTTTTTATTCTTTTGCTATGCCTATTAGATGATAGCATCACATTTGGCTAATTTAGACTATGGTCCAGATCCTCAACTGGAATATGAACCAACAAATGCAAACACTAAACCTTAGAATTGGTTCTACGTTTCCAATCTAAAGAGCTTAAAGGCTGATTTCAGCTTTCACTAGTCATTCTTCCACACTAAAGAAAGAAACCAGATTTGTCATCTTCTAGCCTCTAGACACAGCTGAAAGAAATGATAAAGAACAAATGATAAAGGACCATTTTGCTCCATTTGTTTTCATGGATCAAAACCGAATCAGTACTCTGCAATTTACAGCGGAATCAAGAGGAGAAATCACAAAGAAGACACATTCTGCTGAAGCTCTAGGTTGCATCAAGAGCGAAAAGAGAATTTAAAACAGTTCTCAAAATAAGCGCAGAGCTAAAATCAGCATAATTTTGGCACTAAAAATAAAAGGGCACTTCTTTGCTGCAGATTGTTACAGATTGTTATCTACAGCAGCTCACCTGGGAAAAAATACAATTTTCTGCACAGCATTTACAAATCTGAAAGTAGATGCTCATGGTTCACCAGGTTATTGCAAAGATGCTTGAAAATGTAGTCAAGAGGTCATTTAATGGGTGTACTCCACTTGTGGAGTGGGTTTAGAAAGATCCTCTGTCCTTTGTCTGAGCAGATCAGATACAAGATGGCTCTGACCTGATCATAAATTAGGTACTTTAGTACTAAAGCTCTGCTAATTAGAGCAGAAGAGCTGTGCATGCATGTCCAAAGAAGCCACTGAGTGTTTCCATTGAGGGGCTTGAAACAGACTTATGCAAGTGAATTCCTGGGTCTGACCATTCACTAACCAAAGGAAATAAATCCAAGTCACAAAATAATAAAACCAAGAAAGAAGTGAGTCAACAGGACATTTATTCAATGGATACTTGTGTCAGCACAAAAAGAAGCAAAGGAAAAAGTTTATTGTCAAAATTAATTTTTGATTATGTGCTTTATACATTATATTTTGCTAATTCCTTGCTGCTTGTGCTCTCTTTCACCTTAATATAAATGCTTTGGGTTTGTTTTATTTTTGTTTGTTTTATTATATGCATGAAAATATATACTCCTCGAGAAGGGGAAAGTATTGACTACCTTTGGCCTTGAGAGGAAGGGTTTCATTTTTCCAGGTGCTTGAATGAATACTCATCTGGTTTTGTTTTGTAATTTTACAAAGAACTCACAGATTTTGAACCTGACCCTTCCTCCTGCTGACAAAACTTGGCAGAATTGTTCCAGTGATATAATACAGAAATGCAATGCTGAGTTGTACCTCTCCCTGTGATGTAATGCACCTACAGCGACCTTACAGAAAGTGACTCATAATACAGATTTGTCATAGACTTAGAGAAAAACAGGATTGCTTTTATCTGAATGAAAATAGAGGCAAATAATTATACTGCAAATGCAGCCATCTTCCTGCATCCAACAGGACAACAAAAATTATACTGTTGGCTTTGCTTTATCAACAGACGAAGTTTCTGTCATTTTATTTCATTTGTAGCAAAGGATGTGTTTTAAGCAGGTTATGTGGCATTTTGTCCTGGCTTAGCCCCAGCCAGCAACCAGGCCCCATGCAGCCACTCGCTGTCTCCCCTGCCAGCAAGACTGGGGAGAGAACTGGAAGGGTAAAAGATAGAGAATTCATAGACTGAGACAAAGGCAGTTTAATAGGGAAAGCAAAAGACACACACACAAGCAAAGGAAAGCAAGGGCTTTCCTTGCTTCCCAAGGAAGCAAGGTGTTCAGATTGGTGTTCAGCATTGTTCAGCCACCTCCAGGAGAGCAGGGCCCCACACACACAGTGGTTACTTGGGAAGACAAGCGTCATCACTCCAAATGTCCCCCCCCCTTCTTCCTTCTTCCTTCCAGTTTTTATACTAAGCATGATGCTCTGGAATATCCCTCTGGTCAGTCTGGATCACTTGTCCATGCTGTGTCTCCTCCCAACCTCCCATGCATGCCCAGCCCCCTCACCAGCGTGGCAGCATGGAAAGCAGAAAAGGCCTTGGCTCTCTGCAAGCCCTGCTCAGCAATAACCAAAACATTTCTGTATTATCAACCCTGTGTTCAGCACAAATCCAAAACACAGCCCCATAGCAGCCAGTGGGAAGAAAATTAATTCTACCCCACCCAAAACTAGCATAGATTTCAAGAGAAGTTGTTCTGTTATAAGCAAAATGAAACAGGGAATGGGGTTAGTATCAGAGAGAGGAAGAAAATGTAATACTGGGAGGTGAAGAAGATATGGAAATAAATATCCCATAATCAGGAGAATATCAGATAATAACTCTCCCCCTAAAAACATCCATGAAAATTGGGCAGTATGAAACACAGAAAACCTTAATAATTCCATCATTAAAATTCTGAGTGCCTAATATTACTGACTGGAGTATTGATTACAGAATGATAAAAAAAAGTAAAAGTCATTCAACTAAAGACAGTTCAGAACCAGAATTTCAGTGCAAAAGCTCTGAGTACATTTTTCTTTACACTGATTTCTTCTTGTATGCTTTTCGTGGTGGTTTAAATTATGCATACAGTAAAAAAAACCCAGGTAAATATACTTAGAAATAAAAATATGGATGTGTGTGGAAAACTAGGCCATAGTATAAGTGAAATAAAGACATTAAATTACAGCCGATTTTGATTCTGAAACAAAAAACAATTTCCATACTTAGGTGTGTTTTGCATTCCATTAAAATCTCTGCTACAATTCACAGTTACTGAAAGTATCTCTGATAAGGCTGACTCTTCATGCTCTCTCCAGTTCTCCACTGTAATATACTGTAATATACTGCGATACAATTATTATACTGTAATTGCATTGGAGCATACTATTTTTTTTTATTTTAAATATCTGTCACACCATGTCTGTGGTTATAGTCATACATGTCTAAGAAACATATAAAAGTCCTTCCCAGGATATTTAGTAGAAGTTCCTGGAAGTAATTTGTAAGGTGCACTGCTGCCAATTTCTGCTCTCAGTTTTCGTCAAGGTCTTTGGATTTCCTTTATCCTCATGATGACACCAGACTCCTTTGTTCCCATTTCCCTGTCTAGTTTTCCTATATTATTCAAATTTTTTTATCTTTTGCTAGCTGGAACCACACCATCACCTACTTCCTATTCTCCTCAGTCTTCTTCACCATACATACATATATATATATTTTTGTGTGTATATATATATATATGTATATGTAACTATACATACACTTACATGCCCTTGAATTGTCTGTTCTAATAGAGCTGAATTGCCTGCAGATGAATAGACACAGAAATTTAATATATTTGTAGTGGAAAAACTTAATTTTGCTGAATACTGAATAGGTCAGTTTTTGGTGAGTGGATCTGTGGATTTCTGAAGTGGTGGATCACATGGAGGCAAGATTTATTGCTGAGAACTGAAACCTGTTTTTAAGGTCCCTGAAGAAGACTTCCCTAGCTGCTGTACACATGAATATAATTTCTTCAGCCGGAACAGCTCTCCTTTGGACATTTTGATGGACTTGAGGCCAGCACTCTGCAAATCCTGAATGTTAAACTGTGAGTAGATTGAGTGAAAGACAGAAAATAATGCTAGAAGTAATTGTTTCTTGAATAAGTCATCTTTAAAGGTTTTTTTTCATTGGTGCCAGGTTTTTAAATTATAGAACATGAAACCTCACAAACAGCTGTTTGATTTTGTTGTGAGACAGTGCAGGGTAGGAAGCAACAGCTGGTAAGAGGGGAGGGAGAAGACGGTATGTCATCTGCATGCACTAGCCCTTACGATGAAGGAAGTTGCATTTAAACATTAATTGGGACTTCTCAGAGTGGGTAGATTCTCTAAGCAACAGACATGCCCATGTATTCATTGCTGGGTTTCATGAGCTTATTCTGTCCCCACCTTTTTTCCGCTTAATTGTTTCAAGATTCAGATTATGAATGAGGAAGCATTGAAAGCCATGGAAGGTAATTTGTTGCCCAAATTCCTGATAAGGGAAGACTTCTTACATTTTCCGAAAGATCAAAGTTTATGATAAAGTAAATTTTTTTGTTTATTTTTGTTCTGTTTATTTTATGATTCAGTCTGTTAAAGGATGTAGTCTTGAACCACAAATGAAGAACAGATGAGGGAATATACAAGACTAATCTGGCTGGTATAATTCTTATAAAAACTGGAAAATTGGGCATACCTTACCACTTTTCCATTTATGTCTATAGTTCTAACAAATCATATTACACCTTTATTCAAATTTTGACTATAATTAAAAATACATGTTTAGTTTTAATGAAAACAGAAGCCTCTTCCTTACATTGTCACAGAGGAATTCCCAGCTGTAAGCTCTAGTTTATACTTTTTGTTACATAGAAACTCAGTGTTTAGTGAATTAAAGATGAAAGTGCTTGATAAAATATCCTGACAAGGCCAATTTTGGAGAGATCACAAGAACCTTGGGAAGCTCATAACGATTTTGATAAATTGAAGAAATCGCGTGTAACAGTATGAGGAAAACTAATGTAAACAGAGTCTACTCAGCAGGAAAGAGTTAGATATAAAATATACACTAATAAATATAAAACACCGCATAATAATTCCTGATTTTTTTAGGAACCTGAAATGATAAGTGAAAGGGAAGGAATGAAGGCAGGCTCTATATCTGGATTTACAAATGAAATCAAGGATAAGCTTTACTAACAACAAAATTCCTGAGCTAGAAATAGTTTTTAGACACCATAGCCCTGTTATTCTTAACTGTTCAATCCTGTTATTTCTTAAACTAAAGCTTGTGAGAAAGCTGTAAGGAAATATAAACCAAATTAGACTGCAGAAAGGGATCTAAGTTGGACAGAAAATATCTACGTTTTTATTGTCACAAGGGAAAGTATTCATGTTCTAATGAGGATTTTACAGGGAAATCTTTGTGGGAATGTTTTTTATTTAAGGATTGCTCATCTGTCAGCTAAATTTTAAGATGAAAAAGATTCACGTACAATGGTGAATTAGCCTTGGCCAGCAGCCAAACTCCCATCCAGCTGCTCACTCACTTCCCATCCTCAGTGGGACAGGGCAAAAAGTAGGATGAGAGAGCTTGTGGGTTGAGATAAATTCAAGATCACTTACCAGTCACCATTACAGAAAAACCATGTTTGACTTGAGAAAAAAATAATTTCACTTGTTGCCAATAAAAATAGATTCAGATAGCGAGAAACATACATTAAACCATCACTTTTCCTCCCCCGTCTCCCGACTCCTCTCTTGCTCTCTGAGAAGCACAGGGAAAATGGAAAGCAGGGGTCTATTGTCAGTGAACAGCGGCTCCTCTCTGCTGCTCCTTCCTCTTCACTCTTTCCTTCTGCTTTGGCATGGATCCTTTTCATAGGCTGCAGTCACTCAGGTTAAGTCAGCTCTGGTGTGGGGTCTCCATGAGCTGCAGTTCTTCAGGGAATATCCCCCTGCCCTGATGTGGGGTCTTCCATGGGCTGCAGTGCAGGTGTCTGCTCCCGCCACGTTCCCTCCACAGGCTGCAGCAGAATCTCTGCTCTGGTGCCTGGATCACCTCCTCCCCTCTTTCTCCACTTTTCCCCAGCTCACAGGGTTGTTTCTCTCACTTTTTTTTTCCTCACTGCCTGTGCAGCGCTTTTCCCCCTTGTGAAATAATCTTCAAGGCACCCCCGCCCCGGCCGTGGGCTCAGCCGTGCCCTGCAGCGGGTGGTTGGATCCGGCTGGAACCGGCTGTGTCCGGCTGGGGCAGCCCGGCCTCCCCTCACGGAGCCCCCGCTGCTGCGGGGCCTGGGCATCCGCACCCTCTTACGGACGTACACACTCGACAAACCAAATATAACTTCTCTAACAAACACTAGAATGAGCTCGAGTCAGGTTGTCTTGCTATTTCTTTTTTACGCTTTACTTTATATTCTTGTTTATAGTCTTCATTTTTTTTTTCCATCGGAAAGTATAAATATTTAATGAGTAGATAAGGTAGTCCTTAGGTCTGTCACTGGGGTCTACTCAGGAACTGTACAGAGAATAGGAGATTAAAGGCAAGGAAATAGCCCAGTGGTTTCAACATATAAAAAGCTTCCCTCTACAGTATTGCCAAATATCATTATGTTTGCTTGTCTTTTGGAGGAGAAAGCCTCAGTGTGGTGCTTGAGAATCTAGGGAAAACATCTTCATATTTTCATCTAAAAGACTCATAATTCTTTTAAACACAACTTCAATATTGCAGATGTATGGCCATCCTCTATTAGATGCAGAGAGAGTAATTTGACACTATATCCTTTGAAAAGTCTTTATATTTACCATTTCTATGGTACATCCATATGTACATGCTCCATCCCTGGGAAACATTCAGGGGTTGGACAGGGCTCTGAGCAACCTGATCAAATTGAAGCTGTCCCTGCTCATTGCAGCAGGCTTGGACAAGATGACCTTTAAAGGTCCCTTCCAACCCAAACCATTCTATGATTCTATGATCTTCTTTCTTAATAATATTAGTAAAATATTATTTGAATAAATAATTTCATTTTTTTAAACTCAAGTTCCTTATACCCGTTTTTTTTTTTTAATAAAAGGTGGGGGACCCGAATGTCTGCTGTGATACGGACCTTACTCACTAGCATTTCTGTTTGTTTCCAGGGCAACTGATTTAATTTTTACTCATTCTAACTTCCTTCAGTTTTAACCAGGTCTGACTGTGCTTTTTCTATAGAATGTATCTAATCAAGGAAAATACACACATCCTGGGTACTTCTGTGCAAGTCACAGTACCAAGTTTGCTGTACAGTGACTAGAAGTGAGGCAAGGAGGTAAGGCCATGACCCTTCAAAGTGCTTCATGCTATATTAGCAGGGGCTAGCCATCTAGCCATTACACAGGACATTACAAAGATTGCTGTATTTCCCATTAATTTCATAAGCCTCACACTGGGTTATCTGTGAATGCATGTGTATCACTTACAGTCACTTTTCTTAATAAATGATTCATATTTAATGGGAATAATAAGTGTTGCTGCAAGTTTCTAATATGATTTTTTTCACTGCAATTTTCTTCTCACTGTTCTTTCAAAACACTTAATCATCCATGCTAATAATTAGCAAATTCTTGTTAGCTAAGGGGAAATCATATCTTACAGTATTTGCACCAGATAAACTAGATCCATTATAACCCGTCTCAGTACTATATTTTGCAGGACATGGGAGATGAATTCCCAAAGCATATAACTATGCATTATTTTTTTATCATGAGCCTAAAAAAATTACCTCTCCTGATCTTCTACTGTAAATATTTTCATTTGCCTTCGGTAGTAGCACTCTGGCTTATATGATGAAGGAGAAATAAAATACAAAAAGCTGTTGAACTCCATCATAAATAAGGTACGCTACCTGGGGCAGTTTATACCCTCAGTTATACATGTGCTCCTATTCAATGTATGTATTTAGCATATAAATTGGAGAATTTGGTTTGGTAAGTAATGTTTTAATTTAATTGGTTCTGAGAACAGTGAAAGTCTCCTAAAATTATTCTGCTTTTGATGTACTTTAGTACAAGCCAACAGAAGATGTGAGTGAGCAAGAAAGAAAGGTGGACACAGAATTGCAGAAGTGCTGAGATTAGAAGGGGCCTCAGGAGACCATTAAGTCTGACCTCCTGCTCAGAGCAGAGTCAACTAGAAAGGATGCTCAGAACCATATTCAGTCTTTTTCTGAACATTTCCAAGAGGGGAGACTCCCCAGTGCCTGTGACAAGTTGTGCCACTGTCACACTGTAAAAAGGTTTCTTCTGTTCACAGAGAATGTCCCGTGTTTCAGTTTGTGCCCATTGTCTCTTGTTCTGTCATTGGGTGTTATTGAGAAGAGCCTGTCTCTCTTTTCTCCTTTCCCACCCATCATGTATTTATACATGGTGGTAAGATCTCCACCTCCTGAGCCTTCTGTTCCCCAGAAGTTCTCCAGGCTGTAGAGAGCAGCAATTTCTCTGTTGTTCTCCCTTTGTTCATGAAGCCAGTTATCTCTTTGTAGAAGGCTCTTGGGTTGGTTGACATAACATTCAAGATTTAAGAATGTAAAGACATTAATTGTGAGAGTGTTCTGGCTCCGTATCTTCACTTCAATAAAAGAAGATTTTTAAAAGGATTCATCCAAACCCTTATATCCAAATACAAGTGAACTGCATACTCTTAGAAATACATATTGAGATGCAGACCCAGCAATCTAGACAATACCGCAAATCCAGTTTTAGAATCAATGAAACTAAACCAGAAGATCACATGGTAGTGTTTCCAGAAAGCACATTATTGGACACGTACAGCAAATACGTGTCCTTGCATTACAGGACCACAAAATCAATTGCTCCAAGACAGTATACCTTATCTACTACACTGTTTCCTGCTTGATCCTGTGATGATAGGACAGTGGGTGGTTGAAATTATCCTTCTCTGATTCACATCTCCTTCCACTGCCATTGCTGAGAAATGAACCCTGCTGTGTTGCAAAACTGAGTGCCAGAAAAAAATGAAGGAGAGGTACTTATCAATGAACAGTAAGCAGCAGCAGTGGAATTGTACCTAATGAAGAGAGGCACAGGACCACTGAAAATATCACACCACAGGTGTGTTACTCTGAAGTGATAAACTGTCGGGCTGCCATGATTAGGACAGGTATTGATTTAAGACAGGCACCGATTGATTTGGAGGCAGGCACGGGTAAGGAGCTGCATGGCTGTAGCACTCACCCAGATATTCTTCCTGTCCTTTGGAAGACAGAAGGAGCATGAGTGACCTTGTGACATAGTGCTGCAAGAATATGCTATTGCAAATCATTCCAAGGTAATTTTATACTCGCTCTGATGTCATAGTGCAACTGTCTAAAGTCATGTGAATTTTTATCAGTGTCATATGTATGTTTTCTCTTTAAAAAGGAAGCTTCCTTTTAGTGCTATTATTTATCAGTGAATATAAGAAAAAGTGCAATTGTATCATTGTGTATGTTTCTCTGATGAAATACCTTATTTTACTCTGAAAACTGCTGTGTCCTCTCTGATACCAGGAAGTGCCATTACACCATCTTCATTCCAAAATGTGGTATAAATCCAGTGAGAACTGGTCTTCAATTTATGATTTTTAAAATTCTACATCAAAATGCCTTTTAATGTGAATCCAATGGATACATTTTTACAAGTCTGTCAAATACAGTGATTCTTCTGATAGAATAAAATCAATCCTCTCTACCAATCCTCTCTCTTCAGTCTGTATTAAAGTTATGGAAACAGCTGTATATCTTCAATTTATCAACATTTATTACAAATATAAACCCTTAAAAAAGATGTATCATTATTAGAAGAACAAATATTCACTTTCTGTATCGTTAAGCCATACAAGACAGTGGATGGGGTCTCCTTACTCACACTGTAACTCTTTCATCAGTAGTTAAAATGGTATTTACTATTTGTTAGTCCATTATAATCACTTACAACCAAAATACAGTCTCTTCATTGGGCAAAGGGATGCTTAGCCCAAAAGAACTTCTGCATATGCGAATTCTGGGTAATGCTGTTGTTACTGGTTATGACATCAATGATTACATAATGACATTAATTGGGGATGCATCTGTAGAAGAGTGAAAGTAAACTATTAAATGATTTCTAAAAGTATAACCTCTATACGTTAATGTATTTCTTATGTCTTAGTTTATTTCAGGGAAAGGAAAGGTTATTTCAGTAATTGTATTTTCACACCATCATGTGAATTTTTTCTGTTAGACATCACGCTCTCTACAATCATGCCCTAATAACTTAGTATTGCATACAGATCCACCAAGGTATTATGTCACTTCTGGGAAATTATTTTATTTAATTTTACTTTAATTCAACATATTATGCAGCTATAATTGTATCAGCATTTTATCTTGAACTATATGCCATGGCAACACTTTATTTTAGAAAGCACAGAAAACAATCTAATTTGTATTACAAATACAAAATAAATGGTAATGAAAAGTGGAAGTGGTTGGGTAGATCTATTATATGAATAGACATAATAAGATAATACATAGTATTTTGGAAAAACAAGAATTAGGAAAGTGAAATTAAAAACAGAAAAGAAGATAGCATATTTACTGAATCAGAATTCAACAAGATCTGTAGCACTTCAACAGAATGGTACTTTATTTTCTGGCAATGTAAGGTGACATTCAGACTTGGATGAGGATCTTGAAATGGTGTTACTCACGTAACCATCATGGACAGACACATATCTTAGATTTAATTTGTCCTGCAAATTAGGTGATGCTTATTGTAGATTTTTAACTACTGACAGGAAAGAAAGTTTAGGAATACATGTCATAGAAAGAAAGCTCATCTTTCTTGCTGGAAGACATATTAAGCATATCTATGTTACAATGATCATGCTGAAATATCAGTACATCTGACTAGACATAAACACAGTTGAACTTGTCTCTATTTTGTCATTATTCAGGATTATATAAAAGGCATGTGGCCTTTCTCTGTCTGAATTAATTTCAAGTATATAATTAAAATATAGCAAGGTCTTGCCTTCTGCCTGTTAGTCATAGAAAATTGATAAACTTGTAGTTTTTCATAACGTATTTAATGCCTTCTGAAATATGGGTGATTTGCTCCATTCCCCCTTCTTTCTTAGATTTCATGTCTATGTTTCCTTCCTTCCTTCCTTCCTTCCTTCCTTCCTTCCTTCCTTCCTTCTTTCCTTCCTTCCTTCCTTCCTTCCTTCCTTCCTTCCTTCCTTCCTCCCTTCCTCCCTTCCTCCCTACCTTCCTATATTTTACTATTAAAAAGTTTCATTTACTTTGTCAGCTTGGCCATCATACCATCTGTTTGTGCTGTTGCTTTAATCCTGAAATATTTTTTCAAATAAGTTTTCATCCCTCTGTTTCTCATGTGCAATAGGAAATAAATAGGGTTGTACATGATGTACCATCGGAAATAAAAATTCCTCAAGAGAAATTTGGAAAAGTCTTCTGGTTCAGTATCTACAGCATTACACCTCTTGACTTCTCTTAATCTCACAGAGGAGTTGACACTGAAAAAAAAAACTTGGAAAACTTGGAAAATTGCCATAGACACCAAACTTTAGCTGAAAATTATTTCTGGAGAAAACACAAGTATTTATTTTAAAACTCAACCTTAATTTTACCCATAGGGTAAACAGAATAAAGCTAATATTTCAGAATATCTTTTACCCCCACTGGATTTTATATCTACTAAGAAATACGCAGTACTATCACTTTTTATTTTCTGCTATAACTGACTGTAAAATGTATTTACTGTTTAGATTTACTGTAAGCTTTCAGACAATATTAGTGCCTACAATCTTTGCTCTGGTAAACAAAACCATAGAGGAAGGGGCGTGTTGGGAAGTGGCATAGTAAATTAAACTACAGCTGCGTCTAATCATAATTATATGAAGAAATTATCAGAAGTAGAAATGATTCTCCTAATACATTAGTGTTCAGGAATTCAAACCTATAAATTGGCTACTACTTAAGATTATAGACTTCTTATTCTGCACACAAGCAAGTAATTAACTTTACGTTCCCTTCTTATGACTCTCAGGCTCTTGTCCTTTTAATTATAAGATCCAGTGGGTAGCTTTTATGTTACTATTATCTCTATTAAATTTTGAATAAATGCTGCATTGAAACTTGATATATTAGTCATATGTAATAGCCTGATAGCTTCTTAAAGGATCTAAAGTGCTATTCTGATAAAATAGCCAGACATTTGGTACTTTAGTTTTCCTTTTGCTCACATACAAAAATTCACTTTTTAAAATGCCAGATTGGTAATTTTAAGTAAAAGTTATTATGTGGATTGTCTATATCAGCATATTATAGAAGGGCAGTCTAAACTTGTTGATTTCTCATGTTTTTTTATGTTTCTCTTCTCGTTATCATACCAAATTTCTACACTGAAATACACAATCATTCAGTATATTACAGATTTGTGGAAAACAACAATGAAAAGTTAAATTTCTTCATAGGTCTGAAATACATTGTTATATTATTAACCTATTATATGCCATAAATATATTATAAATAGAAACTATGCATTGCAGAGCTGCCCACCATTGCCTTGTTTTTTAAAAAAATATAAATTGATTATTATTTGCTGAAGGTTTGTTATTGCTCCTTCTGCTAAAGGAAAAAAAATCAATAAAAATATCTAAAAGTGTTTTTAAACTAAAGAAAAAGAATTTGATGAAATGTGAGCAGCTCTGAAGTGCTGAACATTTTCAATCTTTGTTTTTTCTTAACTAGTATCTTGGATTCCCACAGGTGCAGAGCAAACACATTTCTCAACATTCTTGGGACTGTTCCACTTGCTGAGACTATTGCTGTTTGCACTTGCATTAGAAGGGCCTGGTAGGTGGCATGTTCTTACCAGAAAAATAATCAAAGAACACCAGAGGCCAAGAAAAAGCTTACATCTTTTAAGTTTCACATGATAAATATATTCCTTCAATTTCTTAAAGACAAGAGACCAAATGACAGCAAACATGAACAAGAAGGATTTTGTAGCTTAGTGGCTGGAAATTGCTACCAGAATGTCCAGGTTTTGGGTCCTAGTTCAAGGAATGCCTTTGCATTTCAGCTGAAAAAAAAAAAAAGAGCTTCTGAAATATTTTTGCAACAGGGAGCAGTATCCATGCTGCCTATCCTTTAGCCAGATGTCTTCATTAGACTGCCACACTCTCCTTTCTTTGATCTTCTATGTCTATGACTCTTGCAATTTTCAGGGTAGACAGTTTCATCAGGAGAGGCATAGAGATGAATAGACTGGCTCTCTGTGTCCCTCAGAGGGCTCAAATGGCAGAAGTAGGTGGGCTGTGAGCTGACCCGTCCTTCAGAGGCTTGAGGATTCCACAGGGGAACCAACCATCTGCAAACTCTGCACAGAGGGTGCCAAATCCCAGACGTGTGCTCAGCTCTGGTGAACAAATGGCTGTGTGCAAATTAACTGCAGCATCTTCTGGAGACCGTACATTGGATCTGACATTATGATACAAGGTTTGTAGATACTGCAACTAGATAAACCAATCTTTCCTAAAATGCTAACAGCACCATGTTTCAAAGATGAGAAAAATAAAAGTATTAACGCTGTCTGCACCAAAACACTGTATGATAAGCTCTGGAGAGGGGGAAAGGTTACCTAAGGCCTTTTATTTATTGCCATAACTCATACAAAAGAGTACTTAAGCCAGCCGTGCTTGTCAAAACCATCCACAAAACCACTAAGTCACAATAAAGACATGTCTACAGTGCCAACTATTGTTAGGGGAAGGAGAGTAGGAATATGAAGATCACAGAATGAAAATAGACAGCTGTGCACCAGCCAAAAATTCTCCTTATACTGAAGCTGTTCACTTGTGTTTTGACAGCTTTTGGGGCTGCAATGTTCTCTGGCTTTAGGGCTGGATTTAGTCCCTGCTGAGCACTGATTTTTACAATTTATGATGCTTGCAGCAATTACATTATTTTGTATCAGTGATGAAAATATGGGAGAGAAAGGAGAAATACAGCTAACCTTGGTATTATATTTTTTACTTCATAAGAAAAACTCTTCAATAAACAATTGAAGTATGTTAGGGGAGGTGGAAGATTGTCAGGATAAAACTTGTTGTTTTAATCAGAACCATACTACTTTTAGTGCGTCTTGGTGGCAAAACATTTTAAATAAACAGATGTAATTTAGATGAGTGTTCAAATGGTGGCCCTGTTACTTGACTGTAGCATATTTTCAGGTGGGTGAATTAAATAATTGAAGAAATCCTTGGCTACATTGGTCCTTTTAACATCTCTTAGTTTAAAGGGTAAGATTACTAAATTATTTAGCTCAGTTCACAGATTTTGGCATTGGAGTAATAAAGAACAGTATAAAATCACCACATAGTTCTAACATATATCATGAAAGGAGAAATTAAAGAAATGGCAGACATATAGGATTATGAGGAAAACTCTGACCAGAAACACAATTTTAACTTCCCTCAAAAGTCTTTTCAGTCCTAAGTATGTATTTTTTTGCCATATATTTTTACTATCTTTTGAAGCAAGACTAAAGAACATAAATGCCTTAGGACTACTTTAGGCATGTTTGAAATGCTGAGTTTTAACAAAGCAATAAAATGAACACTCCATGCCTACCTCTCCTAGTATATTTTGATGTCTACAGTTTTTGTGCACCACCACGTTGTCTGGCAAGGGACAGCAGGGCTATTAAGGAGTCACAAAATAGATATTGCCAGGGCTGTCCCCAAAGGGGCCTTTATTGATGCACATGTCCAGAATCTCGTAGAAGACATTGATAATACTGGCTTTGGAATGATGGGCATGCCAGGACCATCAGAATTTGGGAGATCTGGATTTTATGCTACCTTTGGTTCAAACCTCCAAGGCTGAAACTCATGTGGCAGAATGTCTTGGTTGTACCAGGCCAGACTGTAGTTCTTGAGCACTTTCCCTATCCTCTGTGCTGAAGCTGACGTGGATCTCCGCAGAAATCATTGCAGCCAAAGAATGAAAAAACATAATTCTCAGGAACCAGGTCTGACTGCTACTGCATTTTGCACAAGTATTCCTTAATGCAAAAGACAAGTGTTGTTCCTAGCACCTTCTGCACTGGAGGATGCTAGGAACAGCTTCACATTTATCTTGCTGCAGTTAGTAATCACACTCTCCCTGAGGACCCTAGGTTTGCTAATGTGTGGTTGTCCAAATTCTGCAGGTTTTCCTCTGGTGTTTCTGATCACCCACTATGTGATCCTAGCTGTCTGCTGGAGAGGAGAGCTGACTCACAGACAGAGAAAGGCCTCAAGCTCTGGTGTCTCACTTCTGGATGAATCAATTGGTCAATGGAACTGAAAAACACACATTGGTCCTGAGTCTTTGCCCGCTATACCTCCAGTTGGCAGCATAGTTTCTACAGGAGCAATAGAAAAGGGGCCAAAAGCCACATATGTATGTGCTGATTTTGGCTGAGATAGAGTTGCTTTCTTTCACAATAGCTGGTGTGGAGCTGTGTTTTGGACTTGTGCTGAAAACAGCACAGCCTGTTGATAATCCAGCAATATTTTTGTTATTGCCAAGCAGTGCTCACACAGCATTAAGGCCTTTTCTGCTTCTTACCCCACTCCAACAATGAGTGGGCTGATGGTGCACAAGGAGTTGGGAGAGGACGCTGCTGGGACAGCTGATCCCAACTGACCATAGGGATATTTCACACCATATAACATTGTGCTCTGCAATAAAACTAGTGGAAAAGGTTGGTGGGGGGAGGTGGTGCTCAGGGACTGAATGGGCATAGGTTGGTTAATACTGAGAAATTGTTTTCATTTGTATCACTTGTTTTTCTTGGATTTTATTCCTCATTATTACTATTATTATTATT
>VZTH01004091.1:0-10827 GCA_013397815.1 Aleadryas rufinucha
CCGTGTCCCTACAACCCTTCCCCACTCCGAAGTCCCCATTTAGGGCACAGCTCGGGGGATCACTCAGTATTTTATCTTTTCTTTTCAGTCAGTTTGAGCCACACCCCAATTTGGGCGATTTCAGGTGGAAGATTTTGGAGGGAGCTGATGGGGTTTTTACAAGGCGGCTTTTTCCTTTCCCCCATCTGCCCCAGCCCAGCTGTGTCCTCATGGAAATCCTTCCCTGGGAGGGTGGGGAAGCCCTGGAATGGAATTCCCAGAGAAGCTGTGGCTGCCCCAAATCCCTGGAATTGTTCCAGACCAGGCTGGACGGGGCTTGGAGCACCCTGGGGTAGTGGAAGGTGTCCCTGCCCACGGCAGGGGGGTGGAATGGGATGAGATTTAAGATCCCTTCCAACCCAAACCATCCTGGAATTCCATGATTCCACGAAAGGAAGTCCCTGCGTCCCCCGGGCAGGGCTGGGGGCCCCAAAACAGCGGTGCCAGCGCCCGCAGCAGCAGCAGCAGGACGCAGCTCCCTTTGGGAACATCCCAAAAGGGTGACAGCGGGAGTCCCCCGGGGGACGGGGGGGGGTCTGTGGTGTCACCCCTCCCCCGGCCGGGCTCCGCAGGGCCCCGGCAGAGCCGCGCTGGCTGCCACGGTCCGGGCTTCCCCTCGCGTTTCCACAGCAACACCCGCTGACTGATTTCCTTCGATGACTGATTTCCTCCGCTGCCCTGCGCACCCTGGCACAGCACCCCGACATCCCCCAAAACCCGCCCAGAGCTGCCCCTGGAGCCCTGGCACCCGCCTGGAACCCCCCCTGGCACCCAGCACGGAGCTGGCAGGGTCCCCCCATCCCTCCGCCGTGACCCCAACGCGGCGCGGGGGCTGCGTTAATTAAAGGTGTTGCATCCGGCGATCGTCTCAGGGCGCCAAAAACTCCCTAAAAAGCCACCGGCACACGGGGGGATTTTGTGATCATCGCCCATTAGTCGCTGGTGCCTCAGTGGGGTGATGCCGATGGGCACGTCCAGCCGCGCTCGTTTTGGGAGGGCTGATGAGGAGAGGATGCGGCGCCAGGCGCCCACCCCCGCTGAACAGCAGGAGAAAGCCGCTCCCGTTTGGATCCGGCCACAAAATTAATTAATAAATTAAGGGTACCGCTGCAACATTTTCCCTTTTCGCAGTCGGCTCCACGAAAGTGGCGTTTGCCCGTGCTCGCCCCACAAATCCCAAATCTCCGAGTGCCCCGGAATAGCGAGGGGAGCTGCAAAATTGGGAAGCGGAGCGACCGGAGAAGAGGCGGCCCCAGGGCAGCCTTTTAGCCAGCGTTTAAATCCATGGAACGGGAACGCAGAGCGGCGGGAGCGCTGCCAGCAGCAGGGAGCATCCCAGGGAAAAGGCCAGCGTGGGTGCCTGGGGACACGCCGCGATGGGAACTCGAGGACCTTTCCCTCCCCTGGGGACCTCCCCCGTGCTGAGATGAAGCGGGAACGGAGGTCAAGGCATCAAAGGGAGGGGGATTCATTAAATTCGTTCCCATTTAGCCTTTCCTAAGCACAGCCCACGGCGAGGGGAGAGCTCCCTCCCCTCCTCACCCCCGGCAGACAGGGCTGGCCGGTGCGACAAACCCTTCCCCATCTGCTTTGAGGAAAATTCCGGGGGTTTAGAGGGCAGGGATGAAATCTGGAGGCTATAGTTAGCAGCAGACAATGCAGCCCCCCTCCCAGCAGTGGCTCATCCCCTCGTGCTCCTCCCTCCTGCCCCGAAAATGTCGGATCTTAGCAGAAATCAGCAATTAGGGCCCCCGACCTGAGGATGGTCAGCGCCCGCCTCGCCGGGGCCAAGGGATATTTTTAGAGGACAAAAGGAATTCGCTGGGAACATGCAATTATTTCTGGAGCCTGTGGAAAAGGCTCCTGGCACTGGGGATGCTGAAGGTGCCAGAGGAGGGGGGCACTGGGGCACCCCAGAGGGGTACAGTCCCACATCTCCATCCCTTGTCCCTCTCCCAGGGGGTTTGGAGGAGGGATGGATGGATGGATGGATGGATGGATGGATGGATGGATGGATGGATGGATGGATGGAGAGCAGGCAGCACCCAGGGATGCTCCAGGCTCCTGGGCCCCAGCCTTAAAATGGGACATGGCTGCATCCAGGGCCACACAGCAGTGGTGTGTGCTGGGAGAAACCACTCTGGAAGCTTTACTGATGCTGCTTCCCCATGGGAAAACAGGCTCTTCATCTTCATCATCATCATCTTCATGTAATCCCAGGATGGTTTGGGTTGGAAGGGACCTCAAAGCCCATCCCATTCCACCCCCTGCCATGGGCAGGGACACCTTCCACTAGCCCAGGCTGCTCCAAGCCCCATCCAACCTGGCCTTGGACCCTTCCAGGGATCCAGGGGCAGCCACAGCTTCTCTGGGAATTCTATCTCAGCCCCTCCCCCCCCTCCCAGCCAGGAATTCCTTCCCAATATTCCATCTATCCCTGCCCTTTGGCAGTGGGAAGCCATTCCCTGTGTCCTGGCTCTCCACACCCTCTCCCTGTGACAGGATAAACACACTGAGGATCAAGAGACGCTCCAGAAACCGGGAATGGGGACACGGAGAGGCTGTGGGTGTTGGTACCTTCCACAGTTTTCCTTGGCCGGAGGAAGGAGGTGCCAGGATCAGCAAACCTGGCAAAACCACAAGGAAAAGAACTGGCCAATTATGGTCCCAGTTTAATTAGCACCAGCGGGAGACGGGAGCGTGGTCCCGGGTGCTGTGGAGGAGAAAAGGCAGCACAAAGCCTCCATCACACACTGAAGAATCCACGGGTAGCACCCAAAACCATCAACTCAGGATCCTGCTGGGAATCACATCCTGAACCAACACCGTGGAGCTTCCTCCCTTTGGGAAAACCCACCTGGGTGCTGCTCCCAAACACCCATCCCACGGTCCCTAAGGAGAGCCTGCTCCAGCAGAGGAGGGAGAGGGATGAAAGGGAAGCATCACACAGTGATGTGGGAGCAGGATTGGGATCCTGGAGGGGCTGGGACAGGCTCTGCCCACCCAGCTCCACGAGGAGGGGCTCAACCCTTCATCCCCACAGCTCCTGAAGGTTGGGGACTGCCCCGAGCATCCCACCGGGATCCTCACTGCGGACACTCATTTCAGGAGCTCCCCCTGCGGCTCCTCCCAACTCCAGAGCGCTGGAACTGGCTGTCACTTCCACAAAAATCACCAAAAATCGGGATTGAAAGGCTCAGCCCAGCCAGTGCCCTGCCTGAGGCACGAGCTGCCTTAACCTGCTCTCTCTCGCCGGAGCAGAGAACACGATAAACGCAGCGCTGTCCTTAAATTCAGCCGTGTTCCAGCTCTCCCCTTAAGCCTGGGAGCATTTTAGACCTCCAAGAGTCCAAGTGATGCAAACAACTGTCACTTTATTGTCACGTCCAGCCGTACTGCAAAAGGCACACAACAAACTTCATTGGTACAAAAAGAATTTCGCTCCGGGGGATTTTTCGCGTCCTTTCCCTTGAGTTTTCCTTTTCATTTTTCTGTTCCTTTTGCAACACAGTCACTGGGCTCTCCCATCGCCCTGATGGGAAGATCCTTTCACAGAAAGGACTATTTTTGTGCAGACAGACAGCTCCTTATTGCAGGGGGAACGGCCCCGAGGGCGGGCGGGCACGGCCACCCCCGGCCCCTGCCGGAGCCGGCCCGGCCACCTGCGGAATAACTGGGAATAAATGGCACCTCTGTGTCCCCCTGCTCAAGTGGCACCTCTGTGTCCCCCTGCTCAAGTGGCACCTCTGTGTCCCCCTGCTCAAGTGGCACCTCTGTGTCCCCCTGCTCCCTGGCACCGCTGCTGTTTGTAGGGATAAGCTCCATCAGAGCCCTCAACAACATCCCAACCCCATCGCTCCAACCCCATCTTTGGATAATGGGATGGGGAGGAAAAAAGGGGAGGCTCTGGTCCGGCTGCCCCCTCCCCAGTTCTGAGTGGTGCTGAGCATTTCTTTACAGGATTTATCCCTTTTTTCCCCTCCAGCTCCGTGTTTCTGCAGGGTAAGGGTCCCGTGGAGAGCACCCAGGGGGTGGCAGAGGGGGGAAAAAGGAGGCTGGGGATGAATTTAGGGAATTTTCCTGCCTGTGCCACCACGGAAACTCACGCTGCAAACCCAGCCATGGATGGGGGGCTGGAGTCACAAACGTTATCCCAGCCTGGGATGGAGCACCCCAAGAGAGGTTTTTGGGGTGTTTGGCGGGGTCTCCCCAAAACCAGAGCGAGGCACACAGCCCTGAGCCCCAGGCAGCATCGCTCCAGCTGCCCTGTGGGGGTTTAGGGAAATCAGGATGCTTCAGGGACCACCATCCTGCCCTGTGGGGATTTAGGGAGATCAGGATGCTTTAGGGACCACCATCCTGCCCTGTGGGGTATTGGATGTTGCCATTATTTTCCCATACAACCCCTCAGGCAGGGCCAGATCAAGCTCTGGGATGGGGACACGGTGCCAGTGCCACGGTCCCACAGCAGCTCTCCCACATCCCAACATCCCAAGAGACTTTTTTTTGTGCACTGTGCCTACTCTCCATTTCTTTTGGTACCAGCTCCCCTTTCTCGGCTCCCTCCCCCAACATTTCTTACAAAAATAAGATTGTGCTTATTTATAAAATAATTATAATTTTTTTTTTTGGTTTGTTTTTTTAAGAAAAGCTTCTCCCAGTTAAAAAAAAAAAAACGGTGGTGTATCAAAATATGGCAAAACTTTGGCTGTCAATGGCTAAACTCTAATTAAAAATATCCACTACAAAGGCGTTGTGCTGCGATCATCAACTCTGCAACGTTTCACCCTCCGGAACCGACGGCAAATATTCCACCTGGGCTGCCCGGCTTCCCTGGGACACGCTCAGAAACCACCCTGGGATTTTCCTAGCACGTCCCCATCATCCTCTGGCAGAATTATTCCAAGTGTAAGACACCTAAAGACGCGGGGAAAGCCTTGGGAAAAGAGAACGGAGGCGGCAGCGGGAAGAGCCGCGCGGACGAGGAGGTTGGATGCGGGTTCTCCTCGAGAGGAAAGTCTGTTTTCTCACCTTAGTGCTTAGGAAAAAAAAAAATAGGATTGCTGACAGAGTTCGTGAAAGAAGAGCGGCAGATCCTTTGTATAAAAGGTGTTTTAGAGCAGGAGTAAAATGCAAATGGGTCTATAAGATCCAGACATATATAAACATACATACCTCAATATATTTATATATGTGTTCTCTAGATACTCAATGTTTGGGATGCATTATTGCATTATCCTTATAGGGGACTTATTTTTTTTCCATCCTCCTTTGCTTTCTTTTTTTTTTGTTTTTTTGGTTTTTTTTGGGGTGGGTTTTGTTTTTTTTGGTTTTGGGGGTTTTGCTGTCAAAAAAAAAAAAAAATTAAAGAAAAAAGATAAAAACAAGTCGCAAATGGCTCTGAGAGCTTCCAGCCATCATCCACCCGGCTGGGACTGCTGTGGCCTGACCTCCAGCACGTGTTTTTGGACAACCTGGGATCATGCTCTGCCCCAGGAGCTGCTGGCCGCGCCTTCCTCCACGGAACATCACCGTGCCCGGAGATCCCTGGCTGGTTATTGCTTAATTCTCCCTTCCCATACTGGCCTTTAGGGTTATTTACATTTCTTTGGCTTGAACACGACAGTCTGGCACTTTCCAGCCGACGACGCCCCACAGAGTCACCTGGGGGCAAGGAGGGGGAGAGGCCACCACGAGAGAAAACTCGGCTGGGCTTCTGCCGGCTCGAACGGCGCCGTGCTCCTCCCAGTCGGAATAAGACAACTTGTGTTTGGCACAAACTCCTCCGGGATCCGCTCCGTGCCCGGGGATCCCCATCCTGCCCCTCACCCGGACAATTCTCCAACGCAGTGCCACGGTTCCCGTGGTTTACAGGGAGCGGGGCCGGGGGGGAAGGCGGCGGTCGGAGCCTCCCCACGCTCAGACCACGAACTCGGGGACTTCGTCGTGGGTCAGATCCAAGGAGAAATATTTGCTGGTTCTTTTCACCGGGAAGGTGTCCTGGATGTTGATGCACTGCTGGGCCAGGCAGCCGTTGCAGTAGAGCCCGTCCTCGTCCAGGCCATGGGCGCAGCCGAAGGTGAAGCTCTGCGCCGTGTCCTGGCACAGGTTGGCCAACTGCAAGAAGTCCTTCTGGTAGAGCCGGATGTCATCCAGGCTCAGGCTGTGCCGGTCCGTCGACGTCTTGGGTTTCCTGCACGTCGTCTGGGAGAAGGCAAGAGGAGGCTCAGGGTGCGCCAGGGAGCTCAGGGGGTTGGGGAATCCCAAAGCCCCAGTCCCACGTACCTGGGGTAAGGAGTCGGTGCTCTGCCCCCGCAGCTTCACCACCGTCTCCGAGGAGCTGGAGGTGGAGGAGCTGATCTCCTTCACGATGAGTCCTGCACGAAGGAGAGAGGAAGAGGGGGGTGCAAAGGTTATTTTGGGGTGGCTCAGCGCTGCTGGGATCCGCTCCTGCTGTCCATGGGGACAGCGCCGTGCGGTGCCTTCAGCCCAACAGCTCCGCTTGCAGCCAAGCGTTACCTACAAAGCTGCCCAAATTTGCCCCAAAATGGCATTCAAAGCTGTCCCCAGGGAGCCTGGCACCCCAAAGACCTCCCAGTAGCTTCCAGCACGGAGCTGGAAACACAGGTGACTTTCTGGGTGCAGGCACAGCTCCAGAGAAGATCAAGTCCAACCATTCCCTGAACACTGCCAAGGCCACCACTGCCCCATGTCCCCAAGTGTCACATCCACACGGCTTTTAAATCCCTCAGGGATGGGGGCCCCACCACTGCCCTGAGCAGCTGTGGCAGGGTTGGACAACCCCTTCCATGAAGAAATTTTCCCTGATATCCAATCCAAACCTCCCCTGGCACAACTGGAGAGAGGTTCCTCTTTTCTTTACCCCACCTCTCCTTCAACCCATTGGGGGAACAGCTTTTCCTGGTGTCCCAATGGACACCTTGGGCTAATTCCGCTCTGCCAAACACCAAAGAACCACAGAACGACCAGGCTTGGAAGGGACCCTAAAGACCATCTCGTTCCAGCTCCCAAAGGCATGACTTGGCGCTGGGGGATTGGGAAGAGAAGAGGCCACCACCTTACCCGAGTGCCCGTTGAACTTGCGGGACAGCAGCATGTCCTCGGTGATGTAGACGCACATGTCGGGGCTCACCTCCATCTCCCCAGCCTGCTCCAGCTCCCGGGGGTCATCCACCAGCATCTCGATTTCTGCCGGCCACCAGGAGACAGGACAAGTCAGGTGTGCACCTTCAGAGCACCCTCCAGCCCCAATGGAAACCCAAACCGGCGCCTCACCGTCATCCTGGGAATCCTCCTCCAGCCGGTCCTTCCCGCCGCTCTCCACGCCGGAGGTGTGGGAGCTGCCGTGGCTGGTCATGGAGCTGCACGTCTTCAGCTTGCGGTGGGCGCCGGTGCCCGAGAACCCGTCCTCGGGCCCCATCTCCCGGGGTTTGGGGTCGGCCTCGATGCCGGAGGTGTGGGAGCTGCTGTGGGAGGCGGTGGAGTGCCGGGACAGCCGCTTGTGCCGGATGCTGCCGGCGCTGCTGCCGCTGGCGCGCGAGCGCTTCTCCAGCTGCTCCATGTCCAGGTCCAGGGTGTCGCTGATGTAGGATTCCCGGTACTGCTTCTTCTCTGCAGGGGGGCACGGAATCAGCGCGATTCCCATGACCCCCGGGGCGAACTGGACCCCCTGGAAGGGCACGGACCCCCTGGCACCCCGAGGAATTGTCACCCGAGCCCAGTGTGGTGGCACAGCTGGAGATGGCTCTGTCCTGGTGACAGAGGGATGGTGGGGCAGGAACTCCAAACCCGCTGTGCTCTGTGCTGGGCTGTCCTTCCAAAAGAGGAGGAGGAGGAGGAGGAGGCAGAAGAGCAAGAGGAAGAGATGTTGAGGAAGAGGAGAAAGAAGAAGACAGAAAATAAGGAGGAGCAGGAAGAGAAGAAAATAAATGAGGAGGAAGAAGATGAGGATGAGGAGGAAGAAGATTAAATGAGGAGGAAGAAGATGAGGAGGAGGAAGAAGAGGAGAGGAAAGAGGAGGATGAGGAAGAGAAAGGAAGATGAGAAGGGGAAAGACGAGAAAGGAGGAAGAAGAGGAGATGAAGAAAGAGGAAGAAGAGGTAGAGCAGAAGGAGGAGAAACAGGAAGAGAAGGAAGAGGAGGAAGAATACAAAAGTAGAGTAGGATGAAGATGAGAATGAGGAGGAAGATGAGGAGGACATGGAAGAAAAAGATGAGGATGGTAAGGAGGAGGAAAACAAAAGAGGAGGATGAAGATGAGAATGAGGAAGAAGATGAGGAGGACATGGAAGAAAAAGATGAGGATGGTGAGGAGGAGGAAAACAAAAGAAGAGGCGGATGAAGACGAGAACAAGGAAGAAGGTGAGGAAGACAAGGAAGAAAAGGATGAAGAAGATGAGAAGGAGGAAGAAGTTGAGGCAGATGAGGAAGATGAAGAAGAGCAGGACAAGAAGAATAAACAAGAAAAGGAGAAAGGAAGATGAGGAAGAGAAAGAGGAAGATGAGGAGAGGAAAGAAGACAAAGAAGACCTCATGCTTTCACAAGGATGAGGGGCACGGGGGAAGCTGTGCTGAACCACCGGGATGGCAGAACTGGGACACCAGGGGTGGCAGCAGGGCTCGTGCCCACCCCTACGCAGCCACGAGGGCTGCGGGCACGGGGCTGGCACAAGGACCGGGTGCTTTCACAGGTGTGAACACCACGTGGGAGCCCGTCCCGGCGGGATTGGGGCCTGGAGCTCCTACCCTCGTTCTCCTCCAGCCGGCGGACCTGGCGCAGCACGGGCTGCAGGTTCATGTAGAGCCGGTGGCTGCTGCTCAGCAGCTGCAGGAGGTGGCGCGAGCGCAGCGGGCAGCCCGTGTAGTAGATGAGCTTCCGGGCCGAGGGCAGCCCGTCCGGCAGGATCTCGAACTTCTTGCCCTGCGTGGGACAAGGGAGGCATCAGCCCCGAAGAGGAGAATGCTCCAGTTCTCACCCAGTCCCGCTGCAGCTCCTCGTTAAACCCACAGGTCGTCGTCACCTGCTGGGGGTCTGGGCAGTGGCATCCCAGGTTCATATCCGAGCCCAGGAGATGCCCCTGCCTGGGGATCGTGGAATCATGAAGTGGTTTGGGGTGGAAGGGACTTTAAAGGCCATCCAGCCCAACCCTCTTCCACATTCCACTGTCCCAGGTTGATCCAAGCCCCGTCCAACCTGGCCTTGGACACTGCCAGGGATCCAGGGGCAGCCACAGCTTCTCTGGGCACCCTGTGCCAGGGCCTCACCACCCTCCCAGGGAACAATTCCTTCCCAATATCCCATCCATCCCTGCCCTCTGGCAGTGGGAAGCCATTCCCTGTGTCCTGTCCCTCCATGCCTTGTCCCCAGTCCCTCTCCAGCTCTCCTGGAGCCCCTTTAGGCCCTCGAAGGAGCTCTGAGCTCTCCCTGGATCCTTCTCTCCTCCAGGTGAACACCCCCAGCTCCATAGGAAATGGTGGTCCAGCCCTTGGAACATCTCCATGGCCTTCTGTGGACCTGCTCCAACAGCTCCATGTCCTTCCTGTGCTGAGGACCCCGGAGCTGGAAGCAGTGCTCCAGGTGGGGAAGGTGGCACTCACCACAAAAACCAGTTTGCCCACGTTTGTCCATGGGAAGTCGTAGAGCAGCTGCTTTTCCTCATCCAAGTTCTGGAAAAAGAGGAGAGGGAGCCGTGGCTGAGGATTCTGGCAGGGGCAGGGAGCTGAGCTGAGCCCTCACCTTCATTCTGTCACCTACCTGGAAAATCTGGATGCCCCGTGTTGTCAGCCCCAGAGTCAGCGAGGCCTCCACTTCCCTTTTGTCCTAAGGGGGGAAAAAAAACAGGTTTAAATGCACAATTTGCAGCGTGAAGTGGATAAATCCACCCCACCTCAGCCCAGGGATCCTCCCACAATCACCCCAGTCACCGTTCTGTGATTAATGTGCCCAATTAAAAATGGAGAGAGACTTTGGATGCAGGCAGAGAGTGACAGGATAAGGGGGAGAGGTTTTAAGCTAAAAGATGAGAGATTTAGATGGGATATTGGGAAGGAATTCCTGGCTGGGAGGGTGGGGAGGCCCTGGCACAGGGTGCCCAGAGAAGCTGGGGCTGCCCCTGGATCCCTGGAAGTGTCCAAGCCCAGGTTGGAGCAGCCTGGGATAGTGGAAGGTGTCCCTGCCCATGGCAGGGGATGGAACTGGATGAGCTTTAAGCTCCCTTCCAACCCAGCCCATTCCGAGATTCAATTAAAACACCTCCAGCTCTCCCACCAAACAACCTCCTTTGTTCCCAGGAGACAAACCCAGCTCGTATTTCTCAGGGAGGCCATTCCCAAAACCAAGATCCCAGCAACCAGAGGGCCAGGGCTCACCTTGTACAGCCTGTAGTAGTGCACGGCCACGTCGTCCAGCCTGACGGCCTCCTTGATGTACTTGAGATGGGCTTCCGAGGCCGTCAGGGCAAACTGGTCCTTGTGCATGTTGGGGACGTGCTTCAGGATGTAATCCTTGCCCCTCTTGGCAACTACCTGTTGGGAGGAGGAGAGGAGCTTGTCCAGCTGCCCCAGGCTCGCTCAGGGTTGGATCCCTGGTGCTCCTGGGAGTGGTGGTGATGCCTTGAGGTTTAGATTTTATATTTTTCATATATTTTTCAAATCCTGTATTGCTTAGTGTAAAACTCTGAAGTGTTTTACAGCCTGCTGCTGCTGCTCTCTCATGCTGAGATAGACACAACAAAGCCTCTCTGGGTTTGCTCTCCAAGGACACCCAGA
>VZTH01004093.1:0-16787 GCA_013397815.1 Aleadryas rufinucha
TATATATTTATATATTTTATATACAAATAAAATTAGTGGATCCAAATAACAAAAAACTCTTCAAGAATTTGAGTTATCTAAATCCTCCAATTGTATTATTTTAATATGACAAAAAGGTAACTGAATCCCAAAACAGCATCCTTATTTTCTTTTTAATAATACTTCATTCATCTACTCCCTTTTTAATAAAGTAAAATTATGCATTAGTACTGCAAAGTTCAGGGCAACCAGCAGATGATTGTGACAAGTAACAGCTGAGGAAATTTGAATGGAAAATTAAGTGTGTCTAATGGAAATACTGAATGGAAAATCCAAATATTCCACAGTGATCTGGTAACATCTTCAAAAACATTGTGTGTCTGTGCATCTCCTAAACGGATCAGAACCCGATCTGATATATTCAGGTGAAAGACAAATAACAAGAAGAAATGTTTGCACAGGGGTGTGCAAGGTATTTGTGTGTTAATGTCAGAAGATACCAGGAATCAGGACCTACATATTGTAAGTTTAGGGACAGAATTCTGTGATGACATTTGTTGTTCCAAACCCACCCATGGCTGAAATTCAACGCTGATTTCCAGCATTTTTTTAACAGCAGGAATTAAATTACCAGAGTCTGAAACACTAAAATTGGACCAGATGGCTTCTTACATTTCAGTTCTAGTCCTTTCTTCAGAACTGGCAAAAAACTTTCAGTTCCCTGTAGAGGAAGGTGCTGCAGTACCAGAAAATGTGATGTGTTCACTAAGTTCCAGCATTAATTCATCAGTAGGTGAGATGTGTATCTTTGAGTTGTTTCCAAATTCTCTGTTTTCAACTGTTGGTGCCATTAATTACAGTTTCAGGTTATAAACAATGCAGTCATCTTGAGCTAATTTCCAGAAAAGAACAGCAAAGTTCTTCCTTTATTTCTTTAGTCTAAGGGCAGGCAGAGTTCACAAGGAATTAAAAGCCCGGTGAATTTTACATTTTGCAGTTTTTAATCTAAGAACAAAATGTGAAAAGGAAATCAATAATTCAGATGGAAAGCTACTCACTACAAATAATGAACTTCAGTAAATCTGTTTCCTAATTAACTGCTTTACTTCACTAATGGGAGGGAGATTATGAAGGTGGCAGGACTTAAATAATGACAACAGGAATACATCATAAAATGGAAAACTTGCAATCATTTAGGTTTGCTTTACTTTTTAAACTCCACAATTTCCTGATTGGAAATGACCCATTTCATTGCCTTTTCCTGGGTTTATCATCTGTGTACACTCACCCTGAGCAACAAGGATTTAATAAACTCTGCACCTTCCTCTGCACTGGAACTGCTGATACCTCTCTCACCTCTCTGGTCAAATGTCTATGAATTTTTGAAGGAAATTAGGGAGGTTGTCATAATAGCTCAGATTTTTGGACTAATTATGTTTCCAGGCCAATACATCACGCTTCAAAGGAGATGATGGGGCACAAAACCAAACTACAATGTGCAGCCACTAAGGTAATACAGCACAGCCCATAATACATGGAAATTCTTCCATGGTACAGTCAGGCAATCGATATCTGTCCTGAGAGTATGAAATGTTGAAGCTTTGATCTTTACACGAAGAACTCCTTTGGCAGAACACTTACAATTATCTCACTGTAATTTGACAAGGACCTGGAAGAGGAAGAGCCTGCAAAGTAATATGTGTGGGGAGTTCCAGCTCAGCCCAGAAGAAATTTTTGCCTCTATGAAATAAATTAACTTCTTTGAAATTTGTAGTGATGTTCTGGTAATGGATAATTATCAGTCACAGGTAATTCTTGACTAATGGTGCCTTTGTAGTGCTGCAAATGTTGATGTAAGTCACAAGAACCACAGGAAAAACCCAATAATTGCAATTTTTTTGCCTAGGTTGGTGTCTTGGATAGACAAAAAATACTGGCCCTGCTGAGACACTTCTATGACAGAAGCCCCGTGACTGACAAGTGGGAATTCTGGAACCCCAGACAGTGTGAGCACATGGAATGTTTCAGTTGTGGTTAAAACACTGGGAGTCCACACAAGGTTGGATAGTTCAGATATGTTTTATAAGTGTTAGCAGAAATGAACAGATCCTAAAAAAGGACCCAAATGAGTGCTGTGATCTATACACCAGAATTTGCAAACGTTTCACAAACTGTGATGCAATATTCAGAAATGCTTCAGCATCCAAAAGTTTTCCTTGCTACAAAATTCTGAAGTTCTTTTTGGGAAATAGAATTAATGAAAGACTCTTTCTGAAACAATTGTTCTTTCTTACTGGGCAATATTAGAAGTTAATTTTGTGTTTGCACTAAAACACCTCCACGCACACAGAAAGATAAAGAAGAAATGCAGGGAATCATCTGCATGAAAGTAAAATATTTTAAAGACATTGGACATCCATTAATTGCTGAGATCAAATGCAAGGAGAATTACCTCTCTCCTTCTTAGTGTTAAGAATGAGGAAATATTTCTTTCAAAAGTGGTGTAATACATACCCAGAAGTGCAGATCTCTGCAGGCAAAGACGTTATTCTGAACCTTCATGTTCCTGAGATGTGTCCTTGCAGAAGATACTTTCTGTTTGTATTTACTTGGCAATACCTTTTTTCTTTAAATTTTCTTATCCAATACTAGAGAACATAAAACCAATGCAAACTATCAGCTCACCCATTTTTTTTCCATTTTAGGGCCAATAATTAAGCTGCAAGATATTGATCTTATGGATTTCTGGGGAGGCCTTGGTGACCAGGAAGTTTGTGAGGAACTCGGTGAAAGTTTGCTCTTGTCTCAAACAGAAATTTCTGAGGGAGAGATTTTAGGAAGTGAACCTGTGGATGATGATGGGCAAGGGACTGACAGAATGAGCACCAGTGTTACAGAAGGATTTGATGAAATGGGCATGAGTGAAGCTGAAATGGTAGGAATTTCTGAGGAGGAAAATGAAGCAGCAGAGACAAGTGGTGCTGAAGTGAGCAAGGAAGGTGAGGATGCTGTGTCAGCACTGGAAAGCACTAGCCTTGAAACTACAGATTTGGATGGATATAGCATACACAGTGAGAAATCCAGGTCCCTTGAAGACACCAAAACTGAGATGGAAGCTGAGCCTGGAACTGCAGACAGACAGGACGAAGCTCTGCCAGGATCAGCCTCTCCTGGGAACAGTCTCAGTACAGATGGAGAACCTGGATCTGGAAAACCAGTGGTAGAAGAGGAATCCAGCCTGGGTAGAGAGCCTGAGACAGAAACAAAAATGGAAGGAGATCATACCTCAGACAGAGAACCTGGATCAGAAGGGCAAGTTAGTCAAGAGGACATTGGAACTGCAGAGACAACTCCTGGAGCTACAACCACGGCCTCAGGAGACAGAGCTGGGACAGACACGGGTGTCACTGATTCCCAACAGGACACTCCAGCTGTGAAAGAAACCCCTGCAAGCAACGAGAGCCAGCCTGACCAACAGACAAGCTCAGAGGCAAGACTGCAGGGTGAGGACCTGCTGCAGGACCAGGGTAAAGGTAAAGTGTTCTCCTTTTTTCTGACAGACCTTAATCCTTTTTAATGTATATATTTGGACTGGTTTAACTATAGGGTGTTTTAAATCCATTTCAAAACCATGTGAGTGATTTCTGAGTAGAGAAGACTATAAGCTTTGCTATCTTCTCAGCATGGCGTTTTCTGCCAAGGTTTCAGAGCTTATTCCTCTCACAGGATGGCAGGTGAGTCACTTTGCTGGTGATCTGTATTCAAGGCGCTGAGCAGACACTTTAATTCAAGTAGGGACTTTGTGAAGCAGCAGCATTTTTATAATAAGGAGAAACTTTATGTTCTGTTTCACTCTGTAATATTACTATATAGCAAGACAGGAACCTGAGCACATTAAATCTGGAAATTACTTAAATAATTTTTAGACTGTGACTGCCTATAGGGAGATGTGCTATGAGATCATCTACCAGGAACCTTTTATTTTAATCTCTCACTGTGTTTCCAAAGGATGATCATACTTCATTGTCTACAAAGGCCCTTGTTCTAGGAAGGCTGTGATCAGACAACTGTGTGCTTCAAAGAGATATTTCCTTAAACATCCTAGAAGGGCCAACCTCTGTGCTAGCACTTGTGTCTCACAGTTTAGAATACTGCAAGAACTGGGTCTACATTGTCCAAGCAATTTAGTGACAGATTCATTATGTAAAGGGTTGTAAAGCTGATGTACAGCCCTCTGGTACCTACAGCTTTCTGTGGTAACTCCCAGTGCACAGCACTACCCTGTCATTCAGTCAGTCCCTGGATGTGCATCCTGTTTGCTTGGGACATGCAGTCCCTCAATGAGGTCTTTGTCTCAGACACCCCCTGCTGAGTAACAGCAATTCCAGCTCACCTGTAGTCAGGGTTTGACCTGGCTGTGCAATGGCATCCATGCCAGACTGGATCTGCAGAGCTGCTATTAGAACAGTATAAGCAGATTAAGGCCTTTACTCAGCATGGAGTCAGTCTGTATTCAGCCGTAATTTCCCTGGATAGGAAGTGCAGGATTGAGGACTGTGTTGATTGCTGCCACGTGGTTGGCTTTAGGGCAGCATTTGGCTTCCTGTGACACACGGTGTTTTCTGCCTTTCAGACTCAGGTCCCAGCATGGAAGAGATTCAGAACCATGAGGATTCTTGTACTGAGAGTTCCTTTGCTGCAAGCTGCCTCACCCTGCCACAGTTTGTACAGCTCATGGACAATTTCGTTGGTGAAGACATTTCTCTGCCTACTGTGAAGAGGCTTTCTGCATTTATCAAAGCTGAATACAAACAGACAAAAGAGGAAAAAATGAAACAACTAGAAAAAGTAAATATTGACAGGTTTTGCTGATCCCATGTCCAAACAAAAACCAAGCAAATGCCCACAGACAGTTAGCAAAGTCAACTGTTAATCTCATTCATGCTGGCAGAGCTCCCCACTTGTAGCCTTCCATCTTCTGTTTCTTCAGGAGACCTTTTACCCCTTTGTTTTCATATGGATGCTCCCTCCCTAGCCCTCAGCTCTGGAAGTGATGACAGACTCATCCTGTAAGAGGTTTTCTGTCTGTCCTAGAGCTGGACTCAGTGAGACAACAGTTGATAGTTAATTGTGAAAGAGCCCAAAACATTCCATTCTGCTTATTCACCTTTATAATAGCCAAGAACCTGATCTCTGACCTACTGCACTGGCATGTACACAGGAGATTGTGGATGTTTGGGGAGGATTTTAAAACAAGTGTGTTTGGGTTTGCTATGTGCGTGGCTGGATGTGTGCACAGGCTTCTTTGCGTTTAAGTTACAAGATGCTCTTGCCATGTGTTGAAAAAAAATTCCTCTTCCTCATGCCCAGCATCGGGGTGCCTCATATCACTTCATGTCTGTTTTGTGGTGCATTTCTCTAGCTGTGTTTTCCTCAGACCTCTTTCTGGTTTCCCTCTGTGCTGCTGACCTAATTTGGATGAGATATTGGATCTGACGGCTCCATAGTCCTCACTGAACACAGCACATACTGCCAGTGTTTTGGCCTTTGAGAGAATTCCACTCCAGCCAGTTATCCCTCTATGCTGGGTTTAGAGGACAAATGGTAACATGGATTTGCTTGGAGCCCACACACTTCAGGGCAGCACCAGCAAAATAACAGTGTACAGAAATATGAACTGTCACATCTCAGGGTGTCACTGACAGGGCTGTGGTTAGTTTTTGCTGGGAAGACATTTGCGTTCTGGGAAACTTGCACTTACCTGAGCTGACCTCACCTTAAATCCAGCACAGGCTTCATTTGTTCACTGTGAAATAACTCTCTGCAGTGCTGCTCTTGCCTGGTAAACTGAACTGTCACCTGTGTTTAGTGTTTCTAAATATCTCCCAGGTTTAATGATTCATCTCCAGGTCTGAGCCGTGTATGTACAGATTCAGCCTGGCCCATAGGAATTATGTGATTGGCAGTGTCCACACTTGTGTGGTGTCCAGCATCATTGTCCAGGAGTTACCAAATCAAACACCAACTGTTCCTCTGTTGCAGGTTCACCATATGTCTCACATGGCCCGAAGGAAACAGCTTTTGGAGACACTTTTTGAGAAGTGGGACAGCAATGCATGTGGGTCTCTGAACCTGGAGGAGGTGGCTGCTGTTCTGAGCAGATTCAAGGGAGGCATGGGAAAAATGGCCTTGTTGAAGGGTAAGAAAAAAACCTCTGCTCTGTGAGAACAACACAGGAGGCCTTCAACCATTCTGTGACAGGGCTAATGAGGTTGTTGCAAGCATTAGTTTGGTTTTGGTTCTGCAAGCAGTCATAAACATACACAGTATGAGGTGTAAAATGGAAAGCAACACTTACCCAGACCTACTTGTTAATGCATTACTGCATCCCCTCCTCCTGTGCAAGATTCCCAGGCAGAGAAGTAGCCCAATGTTTTCATGACACTGGGATGTGTTGAAAAATTATTTCAGCTGTAACATGCAATGTATATATGTGATATGGCAGTGAAAAAGCACACATAAAGCCTGAGGACATGTTTGCACTTTTAGTACAGTCCATCTGTGTTATCCAGCTATTTTTAATAGCTACATTTTACTGTGCTTCCTGCAGGAATGTACCTCACAGGAGAGAACAGCTTTCCTTATGGGTCTCAAATAGCCCGTAGTTATCCACTGTCACACAGCTCTCATGAATTACAGAGCAGCTTCGAGTCTCAGTTCTCTGTTGGTTTATTTCACTGCATAAACTTAGCAAATTTGGTCCTTGATAGAAAAGCCTTGGGTCCAGCAGAAGTGCTGCAGGTTCACCTGAACCTGTCTGGCAGCCTCATGCATATTAACACATGGGCACAAAGTGCTCTGAAACACGGTATTAGCAATTAAGAACATGTCTGCATGTGTGCTTGGGTGGAGAGGACCGGTTTTTTCATCTCCATGCTCGTCTTCATGCTGCTTGTTCTGCTGCAAATCACTAAAAATGGCTCACTTTGGCAACCACCAAAATCTCTTTATCCTTTAGCTCGCTGGAGGCAGCTGGTGGGGTGGGGTGCACACCAGCATGTCACAGTTAATCATCTCCAGGCTGTCCAGCCAGGAGAAACTGGCAGTTCCCTGCTCTCTTGTATTCAAAGCATGCCAGAACATACCATGGAAATATGGAAGGACACAGTCCCTTCCATGAAGGGCTCATAAACTAAAGGACAAATAAATGGAAAGGGAGCATAGCAAAATCAATACCACCTACCAGCAACATAAACTATTTCTAGCAGCCTCAACCTAATCTCTCAAGGATGTGGAACAAGCAGGTTTGGGGGAAGGGTTCACAGACATTGCGATTCTCCTGGATGGAAACACAGAGCAAAAAGTAAGTGGAATCATTGATTGTCCTTGCAAGTGAAAAGTGTAACATTAGATATAATGGGGAAAATAATTCATTATGCCGTGGCTCAGTAGTGAAAGAAGTGATCATACCACATTTAACTTCATGTATATTTCTTTCTTCATCCCTTTCTTCAAAGTGAGGAGAAAATGGAGGTGAAAATCCAAACATTTTATATGATCAAAAAATTCTCCATCCTAGCTCTGTTAGAAAACCAGAAATTAAATTAGAATACTGAATGTTCCTTAGATGATGGGCTGGACAAGGCAGCATTAACAGTCAGCTCCACCATGACTGGAGCCAAGTAAGTACTCGCTACTTCTACAGCTAAAATCAGGGACAATGATGATAGAATGGTTTGGATTGGAAGGCACCTGTAAAGATCATCTAGTCCAACACCCTGCCATGAGCAGGGACATATTCGGGTCCAACAGGATTTGAAATCAGGATGTAGAAAAAATGATGGAAGCATCAGCCACAGAGACCCGCGAACGCCGGGCTCCCGGAGCCGGGCAGCGCCTGCACGTTCCTCAGGCTGTGCAAGAGCACCCCCGTGAGCCCAGAGCCGGGGCCGGGCAGAGCCTGCGCGGCGCTGGGACAGCTCTGACAGACTGGCTGCGGAGTTAACCAGCCCCTGGAGAGAAACCAGGGCTGTGCGGGGTTCCTTCTCATAGGAGAGAAAGCAGGCATCCAGAGAAAAGGCTGTGTCCAGTCTGGAAACTGGAGATTACCTGCCAGTGTGACCACTTCCATGTAGGAGATAGCTGGAAGAAACCTAGAATGATGGACTGGATAGACTGCACCCAAAGCCAGTTTAGGCCTTGATTCGTATTTTGCAAAACTGATTAATCAACTAGATTTTCCCTGTCTTATTTTCTGTTTTTTTTTTCTACTAGCCAAGAAACAGCTTTTCTCGCAATACCCACAGCTCAGCAGAGTGGGGAAGCTATCCCTAAAGGCATTCCAGACTCTCCTTGAGTTAATTGCTTCCGAGTTCACTGGCAATGAGGATGAAACTATTGATAACTTGGTGAGATTCCTGACCACGAGGGTGGAGAAAAGTCACACCAAGAGCTTGCAGAGCTCAGCCAGGAGGAAATGGCTGCAGGACATCCAGCAAGCAGCTGAGACCAGCGGAACGAGCATGGAACCAGTGTACAAAGCAGTGTTTAAGGCCCTCTCCCAGGTAGGCATCCTTGCTCTGCCAGTACAGAAGGAATCTCATGGACAATTTTGTCTCACTTGTGGAAGAGCTGACTCAGATCAGATCTGGAAATCCACAGTTGTAGTTTTGGAGCTTCTGAAATGAAACACACCAGAGTCAGTTTGGGACAAAGATGGTTAATTTGTAGTGGAAATAGTTTCATTTTTAATTTACAGCTGCAATTTTAGCTGTTTGTCCTCGCCATTAAAGCCCTCCTCAAAGCCAAACTTCTCTCAGTGTAGCCGAAGTGTTTTTGCAGTATTGTCTAGGTTTGTAAATGTGGCAGTTCTGCCACTTGTTTGTTTTTTTTCTCAAAGGAATCTCCTATTGAAAAAGAAATCTATAGGACTTTTGCTTAGGCACAGATTATAGTTAGGGATTATTTTTCTGTTTACTCCTCTCCCCATTAGCAACAAGAAAAATGAAATCAGTTTTCCTTGCCAATCAAAATACCGAGTGTTTGTGCTTGTCACAGAGTGCACCAGGCAGACACAGCCACAGCAGAGACACAGCCACGTCATGGGGTTGGTGACACAAACTCAGTGACCCAGAGCAGCATCTCAGCAAAAATTAAACAAGTGCTAAGTCCATGAAATACGTGCCAGTGGCTAATGTACAGACTGTAATGGGAACCATTTGGTTGCTAGGACATGGAAGCCCATGGGGATAACAAGAGGATCAGTGCATATATTGCCCTTCTGGAGGAGAACCAGCTCTCCCCAGAGCAGGGACCGGTTGTCCTGCGCTACGTGGCCTGTACCGCAGACGATGCTCCCTATGTCCTAAACCAGGTACTGCACAGAGACATGAAAGGAGTAAGGTAAGAAAAGCTGCAAATAACTGTTCCCTTTCCTCAAAACTGTTTGGAATGTACAGGGCAGTGTTTGGGATGCACTGGAAACTGAGGTTGATGGAGTACTCCAGGGAGGAAATCTCCCAGGAGGCTGTTGTGGAATGATCCAATATCCTATACATGTCCGTATACTCCACATGATCTGCTTAGAACTGCTCTGTCTGGGATTTCACTCCTTTCCTTGGGGAGATTAGCTCACAGTCTAATAAATCTCATCCTTTAGCAAATGTCTGTGGCATTGGGCCTACATTTTCTTCTTTAAAAATTAATTCCCTTACGCCAGTTTATATCCACAGGATATTTTTGAGAACAATGCCTTTCCTTCCCTAGTGTTTACGCTATAAACAGCTTTCATGCTTCTTCACTTGTCATTTCCAAAAGCCAGACATATTTGTCTCTTTAAACATTGCTGCCTCTAACCTATTAAATGTAACTGCTGCTTGCTCCTGTATTCCTTTTCATTCCATTCATTAACTGATGTTTTTAAAATGTCCTAAGGATGAAAAGTGCCTATTTATTACCACTGCTGTTGGGATGCAAGTGGTAAATGTGGTATTGCTGAGTGTGGTCAGGGTATGGAGCTCACACCTTCCTTCTCTGATGCCAAAAACCAGGGAGAGATCAAAGCTGCAGTATTTACTGTTTCACTACAAGCTTTCTGCTCCTCCTGACAAATCTCCTCATAAATTCATATTTCAGCTTTGCAGTCATCGATCAGGGAAAGCCAATCTATGTTCCAAGAGTTCAGCTCCATGGAAACATTCACTTCTGGAACTCTGACCGCCCTGTGGAGGAGAGGAAAGGTTCACTCCTGGTGCTGCCCCTGCACGATGCTCGTTGGAGAGTTTTTGGCATTCTAGGACTTGACACTCTTCAGGACCAGTGTGAGAAATCCATCTTCCTGACCCATGAGATCACTTTCTATGAGGTAGGCACCATCAGAAAGCAGTTTGTTTGCTCCAACCTGCAAAAAACTTGTGAATTTTACGTTTGTTTTGAGTAAACGTAAGATGTACAACTAAAAAATATCTGTGGGTCCCCTTCTGCAGTATATGGGGAAAGTGTCAGGAGAGCACCTTAGGAGTATCCTGCTGATGAGCAGCTTATCTGAAATTTACTAAGAGGTATTACTTCGTCAATAATTTATTTAATCTTCTCCTGACTAGGAAGTTAACTGACCTTTTCTGCAAAGTCCAAAGATAGCAGCTTTTATTTCCTGAAGCTCTCAATCTCATATTTGTGTTCATTTCTATAAAATGACATGAAACCTTGCTTTTTACGTGGTGGAATAATTGTAAGCGACAGCCATCCGGATTTCTTTGGGATGGTCTCTGGGATCAGCCTCACTGTGGATGCACCGTCTGGGCAGCAGGGAGCGCAGCAAGCCAACCTTACCAGTCCATTTGACTATTTCCACTAAAAATCAGCTCTCTCTGGTTAAGGACTTGGCCGTGACCGGGTACTCAGTACTTCAGGGCATTATTTGATAAGGGACATTTCACAGCCAATTTTCCGCTTTACAAATTCTGATTAAAGCAATTTGTTACAACATGAACATTTCCCCAGCTTTTTTCTCCCAAATCATGTGGAATTGTCTGGCTCACTTGGTGGATTCTGCTTTCACAGGGAGTTTGCCATGCATTCAGCAAAGCCTACCACGACATCTGCATGAGGGAAAATGTCCTACAAGTGGCTGTCACTGCTCTGGACTGGCTGTATCCCAGGACACCCAGCATCCACGCTGTCACAACCTATCTGGTGGCACCTGGCAAAGACAAGGTACTGCACAGAAAAGGTCTGTAACCATCAGGGGCTGAAAGGCTGCTTTAGAGACGATGTGCCATCTCCAGCTGCCTGTGTTTTCCCAGTGGTTTTATCATTAAAGCTGAAGTCTGCACAAGATTCTTATGCCTGCCAGTGCAACAAAAGGGCTACAAAGGTAGAGAGGGAAGATTCCCTCTGTAAAGGAGATCCCTCTTCATTCTTCTCATCCTCCCATGCAAAAGAATTCAAGAGCACTGCTAGTATAACCCTTTCTCCATAGGAAAAAGGAATATTCTCCTACTTCAGTGCTCACTGCTGCATAGCAACCAATAGAGCAGAACCCCACACCCATCCATCCATCCATCCACAGCTTTGCTGTCTGGGACTTCCACAAAGGGAAATGCTTCTCTTTGGAGATTCTCTGCATGTCAAAATTACGGTATTTTATAGGGACAAGAGAATGTTCCAGCTAATGTATTAGCTCTTTGTTCTGAACTTATGTCAGCAGCCAAGACATAAATACAGCTCAGGAAGTGACTGGTTCCCAATTAGCCAGCTTGTAAAGGCAGTCCCGCTCCGTGCAGGTCATATTCCAGTTGTTCAGCAGGCACTCGGGCCCTGAGAAGTTTGTCACTTCATTGAGTACCAGAGAGTTAAGAAGATGAAAAGTTTATGCAATATTTAGGACTGATCCCGTGTCATCCCGAAGTCTGTATGACATCTGCTGCAGCCATAATTCAGCTGCTTCCTCTGATAAGCACGGTTTATGTTGGCAGCGTTCTGTTGTCATTCCAGGCTCGGCACTGTTCCCTTGTTAGCTGCCTGATAGCCAGGTCACTCGCTCCCCTCTGTGCTTTTCATGTGTCAAGGCACACTGACACAAACATGACATGAGAAAGGACTGCAAGAGGATGGGAAAAAGAATGGAAATCTCTAGGCCTGTGGGTGTTCCTCAGTGTGGAGCCTGGGGTGGATTAAATAGTCTGGCTGAGGGAGGTCCAGGGCACATTCTTCATGTATCTCTGGGAATAAAACGGAGCGTTGTTGGGAGATGTCTTTAAACCAACCCATTGCTCTTGAATGCACATAGGAGTTTCCTGTAAGAAAGAAACCATTTCCTCCCTCTCCAAGCTTCAAAATATCTGTTGCTTTCTTGGATGCAGCTAAACCTCTCTTTTCTCTCTGGCAGAACTATGCTCTGTGCAAGATGATCACTACAGATAACACAGGACAGAAGGAAATCCACAGCTCTCCTGTTGTTCTCCTCAGAGAGGAAAACATCCTCAGGTAGGCTGCAGCACCTGCAATGGGACTGGTCCCCTCTGCTCCTTGACTCAGCCGGCATCAGGCTGACCCCCATTACACAAAGCCCCTGGTAGTGCAGCCCTGAGGGAGTGTCAGGCTGCAGCTCTCTCACTGTCAAGGCTTCTGGTGCGTATGCACTGAACTGTGAAGGGCTGAAGAGTATTTTCTCTTTGACTTCAGGCTGCAAAAACTTAACTTCTGACTTAATGCTTACCAGCTGAGCTGCCAAGGTTTGCAGGATTACAGCCTACACTGAACCATTTTGCTCCTTAGAATAATCTGTATTTTTTCCTGGGCAAATTAGTCTTGTTTCCTTCAATGCTCTGTTTCCTTCCACTGCCAAGATCCTCACAGATTTGTCTTTTAAGCATATCATCCTTGTTGTCAGAGTTGCTTGAACAGCCATTTGCTGTTCCAGCAGCTGTTTTTACTTTTTATAAAACTCTCTAGAACAAACGTCAATGCAGTTAGAAACAGCAAACTGCTTTTAAAGCAAGCCTTGGCTAAGCAATATTGTGTTCCCAATGCTATTTTTTCCTTTGTGTACATGCCTTGAATGATACTTAGAGCTGTGCAAATTTCAGTTCAAGGAAAAAAATTATGATTTAGTAATGTAATAGCTTTATTTTAACAACAAGAGATGAATGGCATCTTAGTTAAATACACTAAGTAAATCATCAAAACAAACCAGGATGGTAAAGCCTAGCACATTTCATTTCAGAGATTATCTGTTCAAGTGCACGGACAGTTCAGAGGTCACTCTCACTTCTGTCCATGGAGAATACCACATTGCAGTACCTCTCCATGACCTATCAAGACAAACTCTCGGCATATTTGATATCAGCATCGGACAGAACAAGAAATTACCACCTGAGGAACAGAAAGACCTGCAGAAAATGCTAAAGATGGCCCAAGCTGCCTGCTCGGAGATCCTGCAGAGGTCTCTAGAGGAAACAGAACCAACACATGCACTGGGTATTGTGCACACAGATGTGAGATAGTTTATGGGGGTGAAATTAGGAATCTCAGTAAAACTATATTAAAAGTATCATTCCTACAAGTATGGAAAGACAAATACAAACCCTTGGTACATATAAACTACTCCTGAGCAAGTCTCAGTGCTTGGCAGAGTAGAGTTAAACAGAATGGGCCGATTTTAACTCTGGCTCACAGGGTACTTCGTGCTGAAATCAAAGGTGTGAAGCAGGCACCTTGTTGCCCTCAGGGATCTAGCACATAGACTGTCAGTCAGTAATGTAAGTCTTGAGTAGCAGATGTTTCTGAGCAGCTTCTTGAGAGGTTTGTTTCTGACTGCAGAGGCAGAACGTGTGGCAAATGTGAGGCACGCGGGGATTCTGTTCCACCGGTTCATGCTGCAGGAGCTGCGTGAGTGTGTCCGGAAACTTGATGCAGAGAGCTTTGCTGGAATAAAGAGCTGTAGAGAACCCCCAGCTCTGGTACACGACGTAGTTAAGGCTGTGCTGCTGCTTTTGCATCCAGACTGGAAGGGCTCAGAGGAGACTGAGAGCTGGAATCAGTGTAAACTGGTGAGAATTCAAATTGTTGAGAGTTTGTTTTCTATTCTTCCTCCTCCAAGAAGATACAGTGGAATTTGCCAAGGGGGAAATGGAATAATTCATTACCTATAGATTTCCTATATATTTCTCATCTATCTTTCATTCTGTAAGCTTTTCACAAACACCCTCATCTTTTTGTTCTCTGCATTGCAGAAACTTGATGACAATTTGATTCGGGAGATTTATTGCTTTGATCCAACTGCTTCATCTGTGCAAGTTCAAGCAGAGCTGCTGCTGGACCTCATCACTGGTAAATATCGTAAACTCATTGTGAGGTTACCAGGCACCGTTCAACAATGAAACCGTGTCAATGGCAACGTTCAGCTGAGTGCTTTTAAGGGCCTTACTTCAGAAATTAACTTTGATTTCACAATACATTAAACAACAGATAAAGGGTCCTAAATATCTGCAGTGGTTTTGGTCAATAGAAATCAACCTGTTAAATTTAGACTCAAAATTCACTGCCTTCAGGAAAGGGGAGCAGATCAGCTTTGAAACCTTCCAGAACAAGTGATCTCATTGTAAACCTCCCGATAAGCATGAAGAATGAAGGTTCTTTTGGCAAGTAATATGTAAAGAGATATGAAGAATGATGGTTCTTTTGGCAAGCAAATCTGCTTCAGACCTCCATGCCCTGCCCTAGGGACTGACCCAGCTCCAAACAGGAACAAACAGTGTGAGCCCTCCTCTTCGTAAACACCATCTGCCAAGTGCTTAATGTACTCACAGGCCATAGACAGGAGCTGTTTTTCAGTCTTTCTCTCCTTTAATGAACATGAGCTTTTTTTGGTGCCAGAGCAGTCAAGAGGCTGTTACTATTTGCAATATCTCTGCAAGAGAAATTACTTGTTCTTGTTGAGATCTCTCTTTTCATGATCTAATACCAGTCTGAGAGGCCTGTTAAAAACCAAACGTGGACAAGAGTTATTACTTTAGCTGGGGATATTTATCAACAGTACCCTGCCTGCTGATAAGGAGTAAACACTTGTGGCAGTCACAGTGCCTTTTCATGTGTTCTCCTCATATATATTAAACTAATTCACTGGAAAGAACAAAATAGGCCTAGAGCATCCAGTTTTCCTACAGTTAGGGATGCAGGTTTAATTAGATTAAAGAATGTAGCTTTGGAAACTGCTGGTGTGCTAGGAAAGGTTGGATGGAACTTATTCTGAGAGAGCAGTGTCAGATCAGCGGTGTGAATGCAGGTATAACTCGCAGTTATGGGAATTCCTTTAAAATGAACATCAGGTAATGTCCATATGTTCCATATATATGTGCTGGTTTAGCATTAAAATATAGCAGGGCACCCACCACAAAACCAGATAAATTACAGTAGAAAGTCAGCACTTGACAGGTCACTATCACAATATAACTGTGTGCTTTTCAAAGCATCACCGTTCCTGGCATTACTGGACTCAGGGTAAACTCTGCTGAGGGCATGATCTTCTGTTCTTGTGGCAACACTGCTCACAGTTTTGACTTTCCCTGTTGTATTTACAGCTGCTTTTTTGTTCCAGGTGTCCCTCAAGAAGCAGTGTGGCAGCAGGGCTGTGCTCCAGCCGAATACCTGAACCAGTGGCTTCACACCTGCCGGGCGCTCATGGAGATCACAAAGAGCTAACACACTGAAAAAAGCCATCCTTAGCCCCTTTTGGCAACCAGTTCTAGTGTGCCTCCAATTAAATCTCTTAATTTCTCATCTAACCCTCGTGATTCTGGTGTTTCACATCTTTTATTAAATTAACTGTTGCTTTTCTATTTTTTATGCACAGCCAGTAGTATTTGTTGTTAAAATGGCTGAAGTCTGGTAGGGATTATTAGTTAAGGTGATAGGGCGTCTGTTAAGGATTATGAAGAAAAAGCAATAGAAACATTAAAGGAAAGAATTTTGCCAGTGTAGCTACTGAATTTTAAAGGCTTAATCAAAGTTTTAGGTGGTTTTTTAATTGATTCTGATGGGAAAAAGAGAGGCAGGGACATCTTTATGGCTCCCAAGCTACAATGCTCATAAATGATACAGCAAAAATTTTCAAGGCTCAGTCTCCCTAAATGACTTTTTAGGAATAACTTTAAATAAAGGTTGTTAATCAGCATTTTGTAACGTTCTTCTGAACACGTTGCAGAAAAGCCCAACACTATTAATATAACACAAAAAGCTTTCTTATTGGGATAAAGCTTGAGATTACAGCAACCGCACTGTCTGCGGCGAGATTTCATCTTTCCAATAACGTCCCTTTTGGCAGAATCACTTTTTTAATAACGTTTTGGGAAATTAAACTCCTCTTTCAGTCTTTAGCGGGAAACAAGCGACAGGTCGGTGATGGCTGGAGGAGGACAGAGCAGCTCCTCAGCCCCGGCCCGGGGAGCGGCGCCCGCCGGTGGCCCCGGGAGCGGCCCCGGAGCTTTTCCCCCTCAGGGACTGTTCCCCCTCAGGGACCTTTCCCGCCACTGCCTGAGGCGCTCCCGCCTCCCCGCGCCGTTCCCCTCAGGCAGCGCCCGCCATCTTCCTTCCCTCATCAGCACTTTCGCCCCTCGACAGCGAGTCGTTAAAAAAAAAGCCCCCGCCGCCTCCAGCCCACTCCGCCCGCTCTCCGCTTCTCTCCCGGAGCGGGGCCGCGGCGCGGTGCCGTGGGGGTCTCCGGGGCGGGCGGGGAAAGTGCGTGGGGAGGACTCGGCCGCGAGGAATCTGCGGCCGCGGAACGGCAGCGGCTGCGCGGGGGAGGCGGC
>VZTH01004093.1:16794-64127 GCA_013397815.1 Aleadryas rufinucha
CGGACAAGATGGCGGCGCTGGGCAAGCAGTGAGTGCCGGCAGGGCCAGGGGGCACGGGCCCCGCTGGGGCCGCGGGGCAGCGGACGGGGGGGGTTGGGGCTGGCACTGAGGGCGGGGGCGAGCGCTGGAAAACCCTTGCCCAGGGACTCGCTCGTCCCAGGTGTCTGCCGCGCGGCCTCGCTGTGTTGGCCTGACTTTAAGAGTGTGTTTATTAAAAACAAACAGAACTCAAACAGCGGGCAGGCGCTTGAGGGTGTGGCGGTGTTGCCCGGGGTTATTTTTCACTCTTAGGGAGGAGAATCTCCTCAGTGTTCCCTCACACCTCCCACCCCCGAGCACCGGCCCCGGCAGCGGCCGGGCCAGCGGCTCCTGCTCGGCCTCCGCAGCCGGGTCAGACGGAGCTGAGGAGCGGGGTCCGGGCTCACGGAAACAAACAGCGGGCACAGGGATGGTGTGGTACCCCCAGAACTGTGGGGTGTTCAGTCAGTTCAGCCATACACGCTGTGGCGAGCTATTGACTCAGTGATGGAGTCAGGGAAAGGCAGCTGGGCAAGAAATCTCTGTTTTAGAGGTTGCTCAGCACTAAAAGGAAGTGGGTTTAGCACAGAGATAGACTTTGTCAGCAGAAGAGTTGTTTGTGTGTGGTTAATCTCAGCGCGACATAATCTGACTGTAAACCTTGTCCTTTGCCATAGCCGTACCTGTGGTTTACATCGCCAGCAAAACATGAAATTACTGCACTGCAAACGTAGCCATGGAATAGTGCCTGGTATAGACTAAGGCTAAATCCCTTCAGATTAAACAGTAATTTCTTACTTCTCTGAGAGAGAAAAGAAAATGACTTGGACAACTCTGCACAAGAGGGATTTATGTCTTGATTTAGGACAATCATTGCATCTAGAAACTTTGCATGGCAAAAGACAGCAGTCACTCTGGGAGAAGCTGGCAGGTGTGCTCTGCTGCAAAGGCTGCTCACATATAACTTTGATACATTATGTTGATGCTGATCTTTTACTTTTTCAATCATAAATGGCAGATTTTTGGTTTGGAATGTGCTGTGTTGTAAGTGATGCTAAAGGTAACTTTACATTTTTTTCTTCTAGATATGGGCTTATTATGCCCAAAAAGTTGCCACAGAAAAATCTTGTTTCAAAGAAGCTCTCGGTGTTTGCAGATGAGTCAGATGAAGAGGTCAGTTCAACAATTTTCTTCTGTAATTTGCCCCATATTCTGCAAATTTGTTTGCGTCCAGCCCTTAATGGCTGCATCAGATTTTGGCAGTGTCATTAGGATATGTGTCATCATTTTGGATTTGGGTGTGAAACATGATCTGTATTTTCTTTAGTACACATTACATGGAAGTGATGGCTTTCTTTTTACTTTCTGTCAACTCTTCCAGAAGTTCACATGTGACAACCTGTTTGCCAGAGGTAACTGTAGCTTGTAAAAAGATTTGTTGGCTGTCACTGGTGAATGCCTGCAAATAGAAAGCCCTGTAGTAATCAAGAGGTCTCACTCAGATGTTAACTTTAAAGTGTGGTAAATGAGTGTGTTTAATCCTTTAGCTCATTCCACCCAAATTTGATGTAATTGATTTTATGATGTTCATATTGTGAACAAAAGCAAAGTTGTACAACCCAAAAGTTCTAAAGCAAAAGAAGATGCATGAAATTTGCGTGACAGTGTTCTTTTCTGTTATCTTTAATTTTAAATTTCTTTTTAAGTATTACGTTCAAAATACTCGCTCTGTACCTGCCCCAGTAGAGGGCACTGTGCGCTGTGTAAATCCCACCTGGATGTGCTGCTGGAAGCACGGGAAGTATCCAGGAACAGGCTGGGGTATGGGCTGGGCTGGGGCCCTTACAGAAACCTGTGCTACAAAAATGTTCTTTCTTCCCTAGAGCTTCTCTCCATGCTTGCTCTTTTGTGTGGTTGAGAAAAACAATGCTAATAAAGCATCAAATAATTTTGGTCAGTTTCTGACTCACCAAAATATTTGTTTTTAAAATCTATTTTTATTTTAATGAACTAGCAGTTATTAATTTTAAGTCACAGAAAGCCTGAATTTAGCAATTCCCAGCCCCTGTGTACCTGGTTCCATTGCAGAACCCAGAGTGTTGCTGTTGAAGGTGTCTGAGCTCCCCTTTTACAGGGCATGAAAGGGCTGAGGACCTTCCTAACGATATCCACTCAACATGGAACATCCTCAGTGCAGCTTACAGGGAACAGGACAGGGATGTGTTTTAAATCCCATCTCTTTCCTCACTTAGCTGTGATCCTCAGAGGTGCTTCCCTCCACTGTGGCTATAGAGAGAGGCTTTCCTTTAGATACAGCTCCTGGAGATGGTAATGGAGCACTTTCCATTTAGATGGGATTTGGTGTCTTTCTCTGCATTAAGGATCTGACCCCACACTTTCCAGATCCCAGGAGTAAGCCTCGTTTAATCTGTTGTCATTAACCATTATGTGGTAGGTCTGGGAACCTTCCTGGGGGCTGTCTTGTATTTTTTCACTTCTTCATTTTCCCTTAATATCTAAACATTGAAACGAAGGAATGAATGCTAATAATTCTGGTAAAAACAATATATGATGCTGTCTGCCAACTTGAAGCTTAACAGCTCAAGTATCCTCCCTTTCAGAAAAGCTGACAGAGTCCCTGTCAGAGTCTGTTATAAAAGCTCTTAAAAAGTTGTTGTGCTCATCAGTATGGTACATACCCAGCAAAAAGTAATAATCTCGTAACTGCCTTTATCAAAGAAGATTGTTTTTTTTAAAAAATCAGAATTACTTTATTAGTTCAGTAATAATTTCAGAGCTTTTCAAGATAAGGAGCAGCATTTGGGAGGGGTTTCATTTCCTGTCTGCTACCTTATCAGTCAGAACTACATCTCAAATGTCTGGAGATTATGTATTTTTAACTGAACTCTAATAAAGTTTGTGCTGGGAAATCTGCACACCTGACTTGGTTTGTGATTATATATTAGATACCAAACTTTTGCTCTCTTTTTTTTTAACATTACTATGCATTTTTCACTCAGATTTTGCCTCTATCCTTGCTGAAGGAATTTGGATTTTTTTTTCCTGTGGCTAAGTACATTAATGGGTATTAGTTGCTGAAGATGGTCTTTGTGTTAGTTCATAAGAAACAGAGCATCTGGGATGGAAATTTTTTTGTAATGCAGTGTTGTCTGGGAAAAGGTGGCTTGTCAGTATTCCCTGTGTGCTGTTCGTTGTTCTGTTTTACCTTTGGAGTTCAGTTGAAATTATCTCTGTGGTACAGCAGATAAAATTTCTGTTTCTTGATTGCACCAGAATTACCCAGTGTATGTTCCTGTACTGTAGCAGTCTTTCAAAACTGATTTGTTAAGACTGGATGAAAAGAAAACCTGTACATAGACCTCAGGAGGTGCTCAATTGAGGAGAGAGATTGTGGAGCCAGTGTGAACAGTTCTGTGAATGTATCAGCTGGATTTGGTGGGGTTTTTAGTGACCATTTAAAAGATAAATTGAGTGTTTAAGCCAGCAGAAGCTGAAAATAAGCAGAAAATTATATCCCGCCATAGGCTCAGAGTTTTGGCTTTGGTTACAGATCCTTCCATTCCCTTTGCAACTTTTCAGAGGAAGAGTCTGACTAAAAAGGATTTGCTGAGTAATTGGTGTTGGTGCTGACCAGAGTTTTTGCAACAGTTTCCATGCAAAGTAAGACTAAGTAGAGTAAAAGGGCTCCTAGAAAAGAGTTTTCTGAGGAGGAGGAAGTGGAAAGGAATAGCTCAAGAGGATGTGTTTAAAATCAAGAATAATTCAGAGAAGTAAGGTGATGTTGCCACTTCTCATAATATGAGCAGCAGGTTATGTTATGGAATTACCAAGTAACTGGTTTAATCTAAACAAAAGGAAGTTGTGTAGTTAAGGTGTGGAACTCTTTGCCACAGGATGCTGTGGCATGGCCAGAAATATAAACTGATTCAGAAATGGATTAGTCAAATTAAGGGATGCTCTTGGTGTCAAACAATGGTTCAGGTGCATCCTCCAGTTCAGGAAGTCCTTGATCTGGTTTCTGGAAACTAGGATGGAGTGCTGAGAAAAGCTAATTGTGTGTACATGGCTTGTTTTTCATGTTTGTTCTCTTGATCTTCTGCTGGTAGCCATGACTCATATCATATGTGAATTGAGAGGAATCTGCTGCCTGGTGTGATTTTTATTTTTCTTCTCCATGAAGACTGGAGTCTCATGTGCAGGTTGTAGTTGGATTGTACAGGTCTCTATGAGGGCAGGCCTTAAGGATTCGCTCCTAAATCCATGTATGTGATGGTGTAAGTAGCTCATTTTAGAGTGAGAAAGAGGTAAGAAATGGAGAGAACCATGAGAAATGTTAGCAGATTGGGGTAATTTATTGTTTGGGTTTTTTCTTTTTTTTAATAACCTTTTCAGTTGTGTGCAAGCTCTCTTCCATGGTCTGGTAGTGATAGCAGTGATAGACTGGAGAGCCTCATTTCTCAGAGTTCCTTGATTTGCATGGATTCTATGTCCTTTCACAGGATAGGGTTAAAACGTTTTCTCCTTCCAGAAAATATTGAACTATAAGCTTTGTGCTTCAGAAGAATAGCTGGACTAGAGGGAGGGAAAAAGTATGAGACAGATTGCTGGGCTTATAGGGCCTTTAATAAATGGGCAGTTGATAAGTAAAACAATACAAAAGGACAGGAAGTTCTCATCTGTCAGAGCTCACAGCACAACAGGAAATTGTCCACCATAAACCATTGGGGAAGGTGTTTGTTTTCTGTAAACTTACTGCCACTCTGGAGAAATGGCAGATGGACTTCTTTACCATCATATGTCCAATAATAAGGATTATGTATTGCTTTAGTGTTTATGTAATCTTTGTAGATCAGTGCATTTATTCTGTGTAGGCAGACAAGGAAAACATTCTAAGCAGTGTTTCAAATATTTTGGTGGACTAAATCTTATTCTGTAAATGTAACTGCAGAATCTGTTTTGTCTTTTACTGAGCCCCTGCTTTCTGGAATAGTGCAGGGGTGATTCTTCACTGTTGAAGTACCTTTCTGTTAAACCAGTGTAAGAGTTTCCCACAGAGGAAACCTTCAGTGATGACCCTCAATATGTCAAACAAAGGACCATCTTCTTTCCCAAGAACCAGAAGGAAATTGAGGTCTTCTGTGTAATGCTGAAGTGTGTTCTATGGTAATTTAAAATGGCTGTTTATGGTTTATACTGACTCATTTATAGCCTTTTCAAAAGAAGATGTATGTCATAAAATCAAGTACAGTATCATAACCTTTCTGAACATCAGTTCTTCAGAACTTAAGAGTTCTTCAGTATTGAAAGCAGAGGTAAACACAAGATGAATGAAGCCAGGATTCTTGTAGGTTTTAAACTAAATAATCCACTGTCTACTTCCCCCAGTCTACCAACCAACCAACCAGCTACATAAATAAATAAGGGACTATATCCAATTCTAGTCCAAATAATCATCAAGCTGCAGCAGACAGGGTGTAGCCCCTGATACCATGGTCAGCTCTGTGCATTGCTCGTGTCTGCCAAGCTCAGCTTCCTAAAGTCCAAAGCCTGGGCTGCTTCCTTACCTGGTTGTCTGCACATGGGTAATAGCAAGCATCTGCTCTCTAGTGATGAGCACAGAATGAGTGCAGGGTTTTTCTTCCATAAAGTGCACATCGCACTTTCCCTTTATTAGCCGCAAGGTTTAACATTTTGAAAGCAGAGATGGATTTAATCTGAGTCTGCATTTAGCAATTATAGCACCAGAAAAAGTAGGAATATGTGCCCTTTTGAGTTCCCCTTTTTCCTTGTCTGTGAGTCCTTTGCTTTGAGGGAGCTAGGAAGGAATATTTTGAATGTTCTGTGTTTCAGGGGGTTTTGATTGTAGTGTTATTTATGAAAGTCATGTGTTTGTGGGAGGTGAGCAAAGGTCTAGAGTATGTAGAGATCAGTGGATTCTATTGTATGATATGATATGATATGATATGTACTCCAAATAATGACAGTGTTACCTTAGCACCTTCTCTTGCTGAGTCTAGAATTACTTGGTACTCCTCTGAAATACTACCTTTCTGCCATTTAAAACAAATAAAACCCACAGAGAAGTTTTCAAGTGCTTTTGTTAGTTATGGTTTCCATAGCAGAAAAACATCCCTTAGAGGTGATCATTGTCTGTACCTGTTTTAGTCCCATCCTGGGTGGGTGACAGAGCCCCCAGAGATATCAGGCATTCCTATGGTCTTTGTGAAAATGCCAGCTGGGTAAAGGGACAGAAATGGATGAGAATTTGTGATTTCAGTCTTTCCCAGTGCTGAGGAGGAACTAGGAGCTCAGTACAGGGCCAGTGTCTGCTCACACAGCACTGCCCCCCTGCCAAATCAGGCAGGCACCTCTGCGGAGGGGAGAGGGGAGAGACAGTGCACAGAGTCACGTATAATGAAACTCCCTCCCTGCACAGCTTGTTCCCTGTTTCTGAAATTACCAGTGGAAAAAAAAGGATTTGCACTGTTTACAATCTGTCCTGTAGAAAATTGTGGAAAAGCACTTGGAGATTTTCCTTGTTGACACATCTGTTAAAGTTTTAATAGGATAAGAAAGAGGGGTCACGGCATGTTATTATTTTATTTTAAACATCAAATGAATTTAAAAGCCTTCATGTTCTGGGGATCTGTTTGAATTTAGATGGTGCTAATTGTGTTTGATTTCAGAAGATCTTAGTCCCTGCTGCCAAGCTCCCTGCTACTCGGTTTTCATTTTTTAATTTTATTACAAACAAATTACAGAATCTCTTTGCCTTTTTAAAATGTGACACAGAACATGTATTAGTCAAAGTTGCAAAACTTGGGAAGCTGCCAAAATGCAAAAGGATTTTTCCTTCCTATTTCTGCTTTTTAAGATTAAGAGATATTTAATTACATAAACAAGGATACAAGTCCTGCTATTATAGTGGATCTGTTTAATAAACACTGCTATCTATTGGTTGAGAAAAGATAGATATGTAATTTAGGTCAAAATTAATTAAAAGAAAAAAGTAAATAAAATGCAAAGCTTTCTTGTAAAATACGGTATGTTTAGAAAACATTTTCAGTAGGGATCTGTTTCTTAGGAAAGATTAGTATTGCTATTTGCTAGGATTTAATCTTGAGAAATTAAACAGTAATATTTGAAGTACATGCTGTTTAGTTGTGTTCTTAACACAACTAATGATACAGATCAGACCTGAAACAAAGACCAAATCCTTTCAGATTTTTGTATTTAACTATGAATACAGTTTTTCTGTTTTCATGTGATTGTCAGTATCTCTGCTTGTGACTGCTACATCTCTGTGGGACATGCAGGAAGAATTCAGTATTTTCTGAATCACACCTGCTTGTAGTTGGACTACTATATAGTTGTTTGTTAGAATGGTAGAAAAAGAATATTATCTGTGTTACTACTACAAAATAGTGTAATTAATTTTGTTTCTGCAATGCTTCCTTCCTACAGCCAACTGTTGGGGAAAGTCTTCAAAGAGAAGCATTGAAAAAGCAAGCAATGAAACAGGTAAGGGACTATTTTTAATTTAGTCTCAGTTTTCTGATGGGTAAGATTATACTATAAATCTGTTTAAATTACAATATAGGAATGAAATATTTGAAAATAGTAAAGATTTTATTATTATTATTTTGATATCATTTCCTCTCCTCCTCTCTTTTTTTGTTTTAGACTAAATTGGAGATTCAGAAAGCTTTAGAAGAAGATGCTACAGTGTATGAATATGACAGTATTTATGATGAAATGCAGCAGAAGAAGAAAGAAAGCAGTGCCAAAATGTTAGCTGGAAACGATGACAAAAAGGTCAGTACCTGAGAATGTATCCTGTGTGTTCAACTCTGATTGGGGTAACCGTGTCTGGTTAACTTGTGAACTTCAAAGCATTGCTGAATTATCCTGACAAGTGATACTTTCATTGTTACATATTCTATTTCATTTGAAGGCTCTTGACAGGTTCTGGGTGTGAAAGGAAGCCTCCCACTCCTTAAAAGAAGGGCAAGGCTGCTACAGTACAGAAGACAGACGGATGAAAAATCAAAACCCATTTATTTTCATTTAGAGTAAAAATCCTCCTAGTCAAAGATGGGATGACTGTTCTGATTGAATACAGCAACCTCTCTTGTACTGGGAAACGTGCCATGTTAGGGATCTGAAAGGGAATGGCAGTTTATTTTGGATAGCTATCAATCAGGGGGAGAACACATTAGAGTAGCTCCTGACAATTTTCTTCCATTACCAACTTAATTCAACATCTCCATCAATCCCAATTTGTGTTTTCTCAGCCACCTCAATTACCTCTCAGCACGGTAACTTTTTTCCCTTCTACCTCAGCCCAAATACATCCACAATATCCTCAAAGCAGCTGAGATTAGAAAGAAGGAACAAGAAAGACGAATGGAAAGAAAAATTCAGAAAGAGCGTGAAATGGAAGGAGGGGAGTTTGCACACAAAGAGGCTTTTGTGACTTCAGCGTATAAGAAGAAGCTGCAAGAAAGAGCTGAGGAGGAGGAGAGAGAAAGAAGAGAAGCAGCTCTCGAGGGTGAGATTCATAGTGAAATAATTGTCCTGAAAAAGAAGTAGGGCCTTGTACATGATTTACAACTTATTCATCTGGTGGTCTCTCTGTGAGGCTTGAGGTAATTAAAATCAAAGAGGACCAGGTTAGCAGATGCTGAACCCAATCCACCTTGGTGTGTTATTTTCCTTTGCACGTGTTACAAATGGAACAGAGGAAGCTCCTCTGTTTGTGTGTCAGTACTATTTGTGTTGGTACTTTCAGTTTCTGAGGGATGGTCAGTTGTTGAAGGAAGACTCATAAGCCTGGGGTACAGGAATTTTTCCAGTCCTTACCTCAGACATTCTGATCATTATCAGGAGTAGATGTAAAGCACAGGATGTAGGATCATAAGATAAATTGGGTTGGAGTGGACATCTGAAGGTCACCTGTTCCAGCCTTCTGTTCCAGGCATGATCTGCTGTGAGGTCAGATCAGGTAACTGAGCTTTTATCTCTTTGGGTTTGAAAACTTCCTGGATGGAGATTGCAGTTGTGGGGGTGTGTACCAGTTGTGACTTGTGTGTGGTGAGTATTTGTGGCACAGTAAATCCAACTTCCCTTTCTTTCTCTCAGCATACCTGGATGTGACCAAGCAGAGGGATCTCAGTGGATTTTACAGACATCTTTTAAACCAGAGTGTGGGGGAAGAAGAGATGCCTAAATGCAGCTTCCGTGAAGCCAGGTAGGATGTGATTCCAACATGATTTCAGGCATAAAAACCGGCATGTGGCTGTTTGTGATTCCATACTCACTGGAGGATTAGACAGAGCACCAAAACAGTGGTAAGGTAAACTGGTAATTTCATACAGCTGATTAACTGAATTATTTGGTAAATAACTAATGGTCATCAGTGACACAGAAATGAAACAAGCAGGACAGAGATGCTGTCTAAAAGGTATTAAGAGAACAGTTATGCCTGTAATCCTGCTTGGTGTTATTCTAACCTACATTTTCTTTGGTTTATATCATATTTAGCAATTTGTATTAAGTTACACATTTTGAATCATGAGGAAGACAAGAGGTAAAATAATGAGCATGGCAGTAAGTCATAGGAAATGAATATGCTATGAATTTCCTGTAAAGAATGTGAGTCTCTTAACTTTGTACTTACTCCACATTTAGTTGCATAAAAACTGAATTGAATGTTGATGCTGTGGTAAAAGGAAATGAATGAAATATAATGGGAATCCAATGGGAATACTTTGAAATCTCAATATGTGAACATTCCAAAGCAAAGTAATGAGATGAGACTGAATTATTTAGCTATTTGAAATGGTAGCATTCTGCCCTGTGGATAAATGTGATGAAGGGGATGTTTCTTGTATGCAGCAATTGATCATTTGAGACAATTAACTCAGGTTAAACATCATTTGATGGAGGATTTAAGCATGGATGTCACTAGTTAAGTGTTTACCATCACAAAGAAAATGCAGCTTTCATCAAGAGATCTTCTAGATCTGAGATTGGATTGTTAGAAAGTAAATTCTTAGCCTTAATGAAGAAAGTGATCACTGAAGTTACTCAGCTATCTGAAGCAAGGGAGTTCTCCATGAAGTCTTCAGCATGATGTGGTTTTGTGCTGTGTAGAGAGCACTTGAAATTATGTTTTTTAAATCTTGCAAATTAAGGACATTTCCTTTAGTGGCACATACAATTAGTTCAGGGGAAACAAGAAGTCCTGTGGATGGTGTTCCCAGCAAGGCTTTCAGTTAAACTCAGGTGTATGTTTTAATTTTATTATTTCTTATGGCAGTACAACAGGATACAGAGAGAAAACAGCTCCACTTGTAGCTCTCAGAAGTGTCCCTAAAGTGATCCACCTTTGAGTTGGATTGCTGAGTAAATTACCAAACTTTTCAGTGTAATTTTTAGTTATAGTTCATAGGTTGTCCATGCCTTCAAGCATTCAGCAGACAGAGAATCTAACTGGTGCTGTGCTGACTCATGAGAGTGCCCCACAGGCTGTTACTGGAGCTGTGTCATTAAATGGAAGAGACGTGGCTTGTGGGAGCAAACGTATTTCCTCATCAGCCAGAAGAGAATGACAGAGCAGAACCCCCTTCATGGGTCAGCATTTGGCATTTAAGAATATTTGAGCTGTTATAAGTTACTAATTTCTGTCTAGCCCCACGTGAGATCTTCAGAAATACTGGATTAAAAAAACCCATGTTCCTGCCTCCATCAACAAAATGCACAACCTGCTCCTTCTCTGGATAATTATTTGATGTGAATAGAGGACTAAACACATAGGAGAACCTGTAACTTGGCAGCAGGCTTACACAGGAACACAAATCAATGTGTTTTTCCCTAGATGGAGGCTGCACATACTTCACCATAGTCACTCTTCCAGGTGAATTCCTCAGCTCACATTCACCAGTGCACCAGATGCGGATACTTTGTGCTGGATTCCTGGAACCTGAGCCACAGACAGAATTTGCTTTCTTAGACTTTTCAGCAGCATCTTTTGCCTAAGTCCTGACCAGAAGTCAGTTTGCAGAAAAGTCCAAGATTTCAGGCTTTTTAATGTTGTTTTTCTTTTCTAACGTAAAAAATGTAGGATAAAGGAAGAAAAACCTGACAGTCAGGATGAACCCAACGAGAGGAACAAATGCCCGTCGGAAAGACAAAGAGTGAAGCCCTCTAAGAAAGAGAACAATCCAGATGCTGATACCGACCTAGGAACTGATAGTAGTGATGATGACAAGAGACACAAGCATAGTAAAGTAGATTTGAAAAAGAAGAAAAGGAGGGAGAACTCTGTGAGCAGTGAAGAGGAGGTTAAACATCACAAAAGCCAGAGGCATTCCAGGTCACCAAGCTCATCCAGTGTGGAGGAAGAGCCATGTACCAAAGGCCAAACAAGTCATCAGAGGGGAGAGAGCAGGCCAGGCAGAAGGGGAAATGATGAGCAGTACAGGGAAAAGGATTATGAGAGAAGTAGGACCCATGAAAAGGATCACCAAAGGGAAAGGGAAGAGCGACACAGGCACGGGGATCACACTAATAGAGATCACTACAGAAGGAGGGAAGATCAAGATGATAAACAAAGGGGGAAGGAAAGAAAAGAGAGGGAGGGACATGGCAGAGAATGGAGGAGGGCAAAGGAGAGAGAGGAGAAGGGCTCAGAGAAGGAACGAGAGAAAGACAGAACAAGAAATGATAAAGACAGATATAATGACAGAGAGAAGGAGAGAGGAGAGAAATACAGAGAAAGGGAAGATCATGCAAAGGAGAGGAGAGAGAAACATGGCAGTGATGAAAAGAAATACAGAGAGAGGAGGGAAAGTACTCCTACATCTTTAGAAAAAGGTGGAGAGACTGATCTGGGAAAAGAGAGAAAGGGAAAAGACAAAGAGGTGGATGAGAAGGGAAGCTCCAGCTCTGGAACGTCTGAGCAGAAGCGTAAAGCTGGAGAAGAAGGGGAGAAAGAGGAGAAAGAACAAGCACAGAAAGCACCTGAGAGCATGAGCAAATTTGCCAAAAGGAGCAATGAGGAGACAGTGATGTCAGCACGGGACCGGTACCTGGCCCGGCAGATGGCCCGGGTCAGCACCAAACCTTACATCGAGAAGGAGGAAGACTGATGTCCCTGGGCTGGGCACAAACACCTGGGCTGTCACCCAAGAGGAGAGGCCACTGCTGTGCAGACTCTTGTACAGAAAAGGTTTTCCTAGCTATTTATTCCTGGCCTTCCTTTGAGAAGTTGTGTGTCCCTTAAGCTAACAACTTTTGGAATGGATTAATGGATCTCTTGACACACACCCTTTGTCTGTACAGCTGAAATATTAAATGTGGCTGACTGTCCACCCTGCCCTTCAGTGCCATGTCCTTGGTACTTGAAGATTTTAGACAGACCTGAGAGTGTTAAACAATTTAAGGTGAGAATACCTCCCCTGAGCAGGGGGAGCCAAAACAGTGAGCTCTGCTGAAACAGAGGTGTTCTCAGCCCTTAGGAGGAGTCATTGCTGCCCACTGCTGCTCTCAAACATGGGAAGCAAACCTGTAAAAGTGGGTGAAAAAGCAAGAAAAACAGCCTGAATAATGATCTAGGAGATTTCTGTATGTAGTGTGGAGTTTTGTAAGCTATATGAATATTGAGATACAAATTTTGTATTATGTGTGGGTTTTGGTCTGGGGACCCAATGTACAGAAACAGTTAATAAAGTGTAAGATACATATTGGATCTAATGGATCTTATTGGATCTTTTTTAATGTGTAGGTTATTTTACTGCATCTTTTTTGCATGGGATAAGGCAGATGAGTCTGTTTACATGGATTACAGTTGTAGCTGCTTGTTATATTTTAGATTTGTTAATCTTCTGTTCAAAGGTTCATATTCAAGAATAAAAATTACCTTCAAACTAGGTAAGTAGGATGTCTGACAGTGGTCATAGCTTTTAGAACACATTTTCAACACTTTTTAAATTGTTTATTTTGCTTTGTTTTGTAGTAAGTTTATCACTTTTATGCTAAAGTGAACTTACATATTTCAAAAAAGAAAGTTTTGAGATTGGTGTTTCCCTAATACTTTGTTCAGCAGACTTACAAAATGTGAGTAAAATTAAATGTAAGTGTTGCCACTTTACAAAGGCTTGGAATGGGTTTTATATGACAGCTAATCGAGTAGTTAAGCACATACTCCAGTGTGGAGCAGTTTGGTTTTGCTGTTCTGTGTAAACAAGTGTAATGAGCTCTGCTTCTTCTGTTGGAATGGAATGAAAGAGTCTTTAGCAGTGGGCCAGGGTTCAAACACTGAAGGAAATCCTCTGCTTTTTGTCAGAGGCCTTGTTGGCATTGTAAACTGGACTAGATATTCTGCTTTTCCTTAGAACTGAGATTTTTATCTTTGCTCTTCCCAGAAGAGAGAGGCACAAGAGACATCTGCAGATGGTTTATGAATATTAAATTTATTACAATAACAGTTTACAGTACAAGGCACATACTGATGACTTACAGTCAGCTTGCAACACTTGTAACTAAACAGCTGCATAAATTAATACAGGTGCATCATGTACAAGTTGGAGGGAATACTTAGTTCTGTACAGCTAAAACTCCAGTTTAATTCTCTTTAAAAGGCAAAGATGGTCCTAATTTACCAGTTTCATGGCTTCCTTTTCACTGTTCAGAACAGAGGGTAGGATATCCTTGTGACAGATGAGAGGAAGGTGAGCTGAAGGGAAGGAATTTTTTTGCCTCAAAACACTTTGTAACTGCAGTGCAGCTCATTTGGTATCAATATAAGAGGTTTTTATACAAAACCAGTGTTAAAGGTATGGCTACTTGCTGAGCTACCTGATAAATATTGGTTACTTTAGTTGTTTTCAGATGGGTATGTAAAAGGGAAAAAAATTAATTGTATGAATAAATTAAGTCAATTTCTCAATATTTCAACCACTCAGCTAAATAGAAATACTAAAAAATGAATGTAGCATAATAAGATATTCAAACCAGTACACCATGTAACAAAAAGGTAATGAGGACTAAACTGCCTTTCAAGTTCAGCATTTATAGAATGAAAACATGGATGTATTTTATCTTTGTATTGTTCAGGAAAAGAAAAGCCTTTTTAATCTACATTGCTTTTTATCTTCAAATAATTGTAAGAATTTTCATCCTCTCTCAGTGTCTTGGGGCTCAGAGCACATTGTTCTCATGTTTCAGCTGTTGCAGGGCTTGTGTTACTCTTAGGGCTTCCTGGCTGACTTCATTCACTAGAAAATGTGACTTTTCTTGGGAAGTCTCTCTGAAACCTCCCAGAGAGGTAATGTCTGTCCTATGTCAGTGTCTTAAAAATGACAATTTTTTTTAATTAGCTGAACACCTGTCTGAAGAGGGGAGAGACTGGGTAGGGTTTTCTCCTTTATTTCCCACACTTTGCTGTTGGAAATGTACAAATACCTCACTCCTCTTACATTGACATTTCATGTGTATTTTTTCAGTTAATGAACTCAGAAAATTTAATTTTTAGAATTAAGTTTCAAATACACTTGAGGCATAAGCTACAAAACTATTTCTCATGAGTAACTGTCCAGTAAGACAGGTTTATTATGTTTTTCTAGTGGCAATTAAAGAACATATTCCCTTTTTAAAAATAGTTCAGGAGTCTGTAGTTCTCAAAGAACAGTCCTTGTCCCTCTTAAGTTATTTCCTTATTGGAAGTTGAGCTTGAGACTTAAATGAACTCAAAAGTCATTAGCCAAAGTGGAAGAGGAAGTGGAAGAGGCCTTTCTCCAGGTACACATAAGGGGGGAAACTTTGGCAGAGGTGATGAAAATGTTTTCAGAAGGCAAACACAGCATCCCTGCTTTCCTCTCACCTGGCAAGTGCTTCATACCCAGGTAAACTCCAGTGGGTTCCTTAATGCCCCCTGCTCTGGGTGCACAGGGAACCTTGGCAAGTTTAGCAAAGGGATACAAAAGAGACTTTTATCCTCTATTTCATTTTACTTTCATCATAATCTTTGTACCAGAGTAAAAATACAACACAAGTTTGTACATGAATGGTGCCTGCTTCGGTTTATCTGCACTTCCACTGCAGCAGAACTTGTGTCCTCCAAGGGACAGGGCAGGTGCAGCCAGGCTGAAGGGCAGCTGCATTTGGGGAGCACGTGTGTGTGTGTGTGTGTGTGTGTGTGTGTGTGTGTGTGTGTGTGTGCTCAGTATGTACATGGGAGTTAATTTGTGTATCAGTGCCTTGAAATTTAATATAAATTGTTCTGATGAGAATCAATCCTGCTGAATTCTGCTCAACTTCTTGCTAAGAAAAAAAATTCCTCTCCTTTCCTTCAGCATGAAAACCCAATGCAGTCACATTAGAATATGAGCTACTAAATCTTCAAAGTAGGTTTGGATAGTTGTAAATGTACTTTTGTCAGCCAGACAAAACAATTATTCTAAATTTTACTTCTGGACTAGGAAAGAGTAGGAAAAACCACAGGCTCCAGCAAATTTTAGGTGTGAAATTAACCCAAAAAAAAGGGAAATGAAGCAGAGAAACAGATGTTTAAGATTCCACTTTCTGGCATCAGAACTGAAAAAGATTCCTTGTTGGTCTGTAGTTTCTTTAGGTCTGCCAGGACAATGACTGGTTATGGAAACAGTACAGTAAGTGCTGGCAACTCGAGTGCTTGTCAAGTAACTCATGATGAGTTTTTGTGACTTAAGTGGAACTAAAGGAAAGTGAAGCCTAAAACATCACGAGAAATGCTTTTGTAGTATTTTTAATGCAACCAACAGTAGAAATTGTTACCACCTAGAAAACGGAGGAAATGAAAAGGAGGCCAATGCTAGCAGCTGTGTGTGCTGATGTGTGCAGAGCTGTGCTGCTCAGCACTTTTCCTCTCCCTCTGTCTACTCCACTACAAACCTAGGGAACTTCCTACTTTTGTTTTCCTGGTTTATAAACCCCTGCTTTACTCGAGTAATGTATGGCTATCAGAAATATTTGTGCGTTTTCCCACGTAGTTGAAGCAATTAGAGAACCTTAGAAGCGAATACGACATTGCCCGGTACGAACGATCACACGGAGGGAGATACAGGAGCACTGCCACACACTGGGGGTCTACACCTAATCCTGCCGTGCCTTGCTCGTCCTGGAGGGGCTGCTGCAGGCACTCGGTGCCACTCCTGGAGCAGGGACGTTCCCTCGTGTTGCAGAGTGAGTGCTCAGTTCAGCCTGCTTGGAAGTGCACAGTAGATGGCATTGAATTGCTTGGATAAATTGCTTGGAGGCATCACCTTTCTGAGTGCTGTCAGTGGTGCAGCCTCGGTGGAAAACTCCGTTTGTTGTCTCAGCTGGGAAGGTGGTTCTCTGGGGGGAGAGGGTGGGGAAAGTGACATTTGATGCTCCTCTTCCCTCCCCCCAGAACCAGGTTAGCTTATACTGCGTTCATGCGGATGTCTCCGAAGGGAATTTCTGTAGCTGTTTCTGGAGTAATGCTTTTCAGAATACGCTGTTGGAAAGAAATCATCATTAGAAATGGATTCATTTTAGAGGTGATACAGAACATGACAGCCATTTAGAAAGAGATGTATAATAAAATATGACTTTGAGTTACACCTCTTGAACTACTTAAGAATGTTCAGGCCTCTGTTAGCACTATGAAGATGTAAAGTGCTATAGAAGTACACAGCAGGGGTTTTTTTTAATTATTTGTAACATAATTGGAATCAAAGTTTGGCAGATGTCATATTAATGCTGTAGGACTTTGCAGTTTACTCAGATACCCTGAGCCAACTAAACATATTCTTTATGAACTGGTGTTTATTTGAACTTAGAAAAAATCCCAGTATTGTCATTACAGGCTGCCACAGATTTATGGGAGAGAAATCTCACTAAATGTGGGAGAGATAAACAATCTTTTCTTACAGATACACACCAGGAAATCAGTCTTTCACTGCCTCCTTTGATTGACTGGGGGGTTTGGAGTGTCTGGGGTGAATTTTAGGAGCACTCTCCAGTTCAGCAGAGCTTAAAAAATTACTTGATATAACATTTTATAAGAATTTGTCAGTGGCCTCAGTAAGAACTGGGGAGATTTGTGAGAATGGATCAAAGACAATTCAGCTGGCCAGGAACAGAACAGCCAAGTCCCAGGAAAAAAATCTACTTGTATTTTTAGGAATCACCTCCTTCCTAACACTCAAACAAAAGCAACAGAGCATCAGGGATACCTCCTTAAGTGTCCCTGGGGTGACGACCAACCGATAGACCATGTAGATGGGAATGAAGATGATGGAGGAGGTTCCTATGCAGTAACCCACGACTGTGGTCCAGTAGGGATAATCATAATCAAAAAGCCTCAGCTCAGGAGGGCTGGACAGAAAGCTGCAAGTGACGAACTGAAAGAGAAGAAGGGGAAAGTGTGACTACGTGGATTTTGATGGCACACCCTGTGGGGAACTCTGTGTTCCAGTGTAGCCCTGAAATAAATAGAAAATGAGTAGAACTCAAGGTTAAAAATATGTTGACACTGAACAAATCCTAAATTACATGAGTGTAGCTTTAAAACAAAAAATCAACAACAAATCACAAAACAAAGACCAAAAGGATGCTTCGATATTCTGCACACTGCACTGCTCTCTGTCAGAACAGGAAAAGGTAAAATGCCATCTCGGTTACTGCTGGTGGATCATTCTCCTGAGCATATCATTCAGGGCTGAAAAATTTCTTGGGAAACAACAAATACTTTTAGTTGAATATTAGAGGAAAAATATTTGCGACTGTTCTTGGAAGGATTTCTGACTTTTTTCCAGAGTATCATCAGAAGCTCAGGATTACCAGCAAAAATTCCGTACAAAAATGACATCCCACATCCTGAGCTTTCCTTATTTTAGGTTAGTTTCCACAGGGAATACAAATAGCTCTGCCTGGTAACCACATCCCCAGGGCTGTGTGCCTCTCTGTTTGTTTTGCTGGTTTAGGATCACAAAGAGGACAGAAGTGTAAAAATTACTGTGGTGTGACATTTTTATTTATAGACTTCTCTTTCTAAGGTAATAAAATGAAAGTCTGTTAATTATGCCTTGATCATTACAAGTGCTTTGAATTCACTCTGTAGGTCTTAAATCTACATTCTGTGCTTCGTAAACTCCATCTTGACCTGCTCTGCTCCCACTAAGGCCAGTCAGAATAAAAGAGAGCGTGAACTAATTTTGAATCAGGAAATGAACACTTTATGTTCAAATGGTATTAATAACACTGCCAAGCCAAACATTGGGACGTATTTCCAATTCTGTATTATAGATTTATAATGGTAGCAATTAACTGCTGTAAACTTTAAGTGGAATATTCTAAAGTTGTCCGTCAGCAGTTGCTGAGACAGTATTCCCTTATCTTGGTTTTCCTCCTCTGACTGTACATTTCATCAGCTTTTATTGCTTCATTTTGCTGAGGTAAACATAAAGCAACAAAACAAAGTAAATTTGTTTAGCAGAGGGCGGGGGGAGTTATTCAGAACCCAGACTTGTTCAGCTAACTCAGCTACAAAAATCCTTAAAACTGTGGTTTAGTAACAAGACCTTGCAGCATTGTATTGGGTTTTTCACTAATTGAGTCTTTTTGGTTTAACAAAAATTGTTACTGAAGAACTTCACAAGAGAATTCTGGAATGAAGCTTTTAGAAGTCTAAGGAGCTGCATTGTTCAGTGGTAATTTTCTTGTGCTGGAAAGAAAAAGCTCTAAAGAAAACTCACCAGAAGGAAGAGGGGACTAATTGCAACCCAGCAAACTCGCCAGTACCAGCCTGGGGCAGAGCCCAGCATTTCTTTCACATCGTTGCAAAACTGGGTGATGCCTGTGGAGACAGGAGGGAGGAGAGGGATGACAGCAGATCCAAGTTTTTCTCAAGTAGATGCTCAACGCTTTTCTATGTCCAGCAAGTAAATTCAGAATCTATCCCAGAAGACCATTTCGTTCCTATAACTCCCAATTTTATTAAATCCTTAATTATTCTGAATTATACCTCCTGTTACTTTTAGATTCTGTGTACTTCTGTCACAGAGCAATTAATACTAAATCTCGCTGATTGAGTTATCAGTGAGTTTGTAAAAAGCTTTTGTAAGCTTGTTTCTGGAGACGTGGGTGATGTTGTCTGCAGAAACTGAGGCAGTGCGGAGCTGCAGGAGCTCAGGAGTTGGGGTCAGGGGTGTTTGGATGTACCATAGAACCAGGACACAGCCACTGCCTCCAGGAACACGACGGTCAGGACAGCTGGGCCAGTGGCGTATTCTTCAAACAGCTTCACCACATAGGCTCCTCCCTGGAAAAGAGATCGAAGTGTCAGTGTCCCCAGGATCCAGGGATGGCAATCCTGCCAGGATCCAGGGATGGGAATCCTGCCCTGCTGCTCTTTGGTACTGCCTTTGGCTGGAGCAGAGCATTCACAAGTGGGAAATTCACCCAGCTCTGTCGCTTTGTGGCTGTTCCTGCCAGGGAAATCCCGGTGAGCCGCTCACTCGCTGTGGACTTCCCTCACCTGGGGGGCTGCCATGCAGAGAAGCTAAAATCTGCTGGCACTTCTGGCTGCATTTTAGTGAACAAATGGGATTTTACAGGATGGCTTTTTGCAAGATGCCCTCTTCTTTCTCCAGCAGGGATCATAGCTACTGGACAGGAAATAAATAGTGTTACTTTGCTTTCTTTCCATTTGGGATCTAGAACCATGAAGGAGGAGACCTCTTGCAGAGGAACTCAGCATCCTCGTACAGCAAACACTTCACATGAGAAGGAAGTTACACATAAATGAGCAAGTGGAGTGAAACATGACAGGAAAGCCAAGTATTTCTTTCCTTTTCCCTTATGATCACTCATTATTCAAAAATTGCTTGTTGTGGGAATGAAATCCACAAGCCGCATGGGAACTATTTGCTGTGACTAATGATGATTTGTGCCTTGAAACAATGAGGAAGATCCAGGAAATCCATTACTAGATTTTTTTTTAAATTCAAAATACATTTTAAACATTGTGAAGATTATAATAACTATTCATGTTATTTTTAAACATGGAGCTTTTGGGAACAAGAATTAAACCACATAAAAGATGTGGCTGCTTGTGTGCTGACTGATGAGCAGCATCATTTATGATGTGTAGCACATCATGAGCTGCAGTGGGATCATTTTACAACATATTTCCTAGTGAAATATTGTTCACATTTATTCCAAGTAATAGATTTCTAATGCGTAAAGAAAACAGGCTGGAGATTCAGTCTGATTTCTTGAAACTCTCTTCAAAAAATTACTGCCCTGTCCAAGGGGTCATTGGCAGGAAACTGAGGGTGGGTGAAATACTCACAAATGTCAGGGTTGCCAGCGACCCCAAAAAGCAAACGATGGTCAGACCAAGGACAAACAATTCCCTGCGTTTGCCCCAGACGTGTGGGAATTCATCCAGGACTCCGGTAATCACTCCCTCTAGTCCTGCAAACTGAAAAGTGTGGAAAAATCACTGGAAAATAGAGGGCAGTGTTACCTGCTTAAAAGTTTCAGTGCTTAAAGGAGCTTTGCAGCGTTGAAACACTGCTGCTTTGTTCTGCTGCAGAGTTGGTGTGGGGTGTTTTAGACAAGTCTTTCCCCCTAACTTTTTTAAACCCTTTAGGGTGGGGATTTAGTGTTTGAGTATCTGTGGGAATGCACTGTCATCCAAAGGCTACAGGCACCAGGATGGGGAGAAATGAGAGGTGGTTCAGTAGGACTAGGACTGTGAAATCAGCTGAGTTCAGCCCTGCTGGAAGGAGCTGATTCTCCACCTGTAAAACCAGGCTCACATGACAGTTTTTTAGTATATCTCCAGTTCCCACCTTTTAAATCCAATTTGTGTAAAAAATCTCCAGATTTTCATACTTGCTTTGTAAGTTTACAAGCAAGAAAGGAGCCTGGAAGGCTGCATTCAACCAGGAGTTTGTGAATCAGATGCTTTGCTTGTATTTCAGGATCTTATTAATTGTCACAGTAAGACAGTGACAAATCATTTGATTATATTTAAACCTGTTCAGATAAAAATTGGAGTTACAGTTGCTGCCTTGCAGAAGGCACCTGGAGCTGCCAGTCCTGCTGCAAACCCCTCGGTGCCAGTGCAGTGTTTGTGATTCTGCTCCTGTGGTGCCTGAGGGGGTCAGGCTGTACCCCGAGGATCCCCCACGCTGGTTACTCACCGTGCTGTCTAAGCCCAGCGTGAGCAGCATCAGGAAGAAGATGATGGCAAAGAAGGTGGAAGCAGGCATGTTGGCAATGGCCTCTGCGTACGTGATGAAGAGCAGGCTGGGTCCTGCATCAGAGAGTTGGGATCATTGTTAGCCAGTGCTGCTGAGGGAAGGACAGGCTGGTGCACGGCATCTCCCAGGGGAAATCTTCTCCCCCCAGGCTGTTCTGCCACATGCAGTTCTCACCACATCTGTGAAGCTGCAATCTGACTTTTATTCGTGGTGTTTATGCACTAATTTTGTAGCTGTACTGTGTAACAGTGCCCAATAAGGTCAGTATCCTGAATTATATACTAAATATTTCACACAATTTGGGCTGCTCTCAATCTAGAAGTTAATATACAAATATATTCTACCTTAGAAGCATTTTGAGATGTGCATAAAACATTAACCTACCGGTGTCTTTGGCAACCTCTGACACGTCTTCGTTCCTCATCTCAGCCATGTACCCCAGCACGGTGAAGATCACAAATCCAGACACAAAGCTGGTCAAGCAGTTCACGGTGCTGGTGACCAGAGCATCTCTGCAACAGAAGACCTAACTCACATCAGGGAATCTGCATCTGCTAGAAAGGGTTTACAACCTCTTGGTCTACAATCTGGACAGACTCCTAGAAAAACCAGGGGAATACAGGAAAACAAACAAGCAGCAGATTTGAAAGAAAGAGGAAAAAACCCAACAACCCATGACTTTTTCTTCTCAAATCCATACAGATGCTGTAACATCAGTCTGACACTGGAATGAATGCTGGCTGTATCCTGGTGTTTTAAAAGAATAAGAATTACTACATGAATATTAAAGAATTGAGAATTTTATTTTACAAGTTAGAAATAGAATTTTTTTAAGGTAACAAGCAAACAACCATAAATTGCCTTTCTGCTCAAGACTATAAAATCATTTCCCAACTGACTGCTGGGATTAAATAATTACAATGTGATGGTTTGGCAGGGGTTTAGTCCATTTTGTTGTGGCAGGTTTCTACATCTTAGACCTCTTGCTGTAATTGGTAAAAATTATCTTACTTTAAGGTAGGGACCAAGGAGAAATGCTTTTGATTGCAGGTTCTTGCAGTAAGGATTTCTGTTCTGTTACACTTCTGTCTGATTTCTATGTACATGGGTGTGATAATTCAGTGCCCTTCATCAGCACCCTGTTTCTTTTTCATAAATACCCACAGTTACATTTTTAAATTTCATTTTACTTATAGAATAAGGTAGAACTCACTGGTAGCAGTTGTTGTGGAATTTGTTGTAGCTGGCATAAGCCAACAGGACCCCAAAACCTGGTCCCAGGGAGAAAAAAATCTGAGCTGCTGCATCCACCCAAACCTGAAAAATATTGAAGGCCAAGAAAAAATGACATGAAACTGATTGATTGAGTTTGGCATATTCAGAATATCACTTAGGTCTACAAAAGGGTGTTTCACTGGCCTGTGTCCTAGTCCTGGTCTAACAGACACTCTGTTAACAATCAGAGATGTTGAAATATGAATGTTTATTGTAGATCAGTGGTGGCTGTTGCACTTCTGACTGCATCTTAGATTAATTCAGTGAATTGCCTGTAAGCAGATCAACACAAGTTTTGCAGTGTATAGAGAACTTCCTATCCATGATTTCACAGCCTTCCAAGTGTTCCTCCAAACCCTGTGTGCTGTGGAATAGTTCTGTGTTTGGCAATGTGTCCTCCAGGCTGTGTAGATTTTTCCTGGATTTATGGAAATACATTTGACAGTGTGGCTGCAGTTCTGGTTCTTGGGGCTCAATTCAGCTTTGTTGTAGCTGTGACAGATGCAAGTGTGATGATCTGGTTATGAAAAGCATGTTGTACTTGAAAAGTGGCCACAGCCCTAATGAGTAATGTTCTAAAGTACAATATCAGCTCTCTTTCTAAAGGTGAAAGTCCTCATTCATTTATTCTCTTCTGATTGAAACATGGAGTTCATTACAACTCATTTCTAATATTCTCTCCCATCGTGTGAGGCCATCCTGTATCATCCAGACAGAGCTCTGTCATCACCCAGCACACAGATTGCAATCTGCTGTCCTCACTCCAGATACATCCAATACAATATCAATGCCCTTTATTGCTTTTTCAGAAGATGTGGTTCCTTATTGGAGATGCTGCTTTATCAGAGACTGGTGTCTTTTCATTTCCTCTTCATTCAAAACTCTCCATATCAGCCGGGCAGCAGCAGACTTGCAAACATTGGAATTTTTTAATCTTCGTGTTTGTAGTATTTATTGCTTTGGGGTTTTTCCATCACCCTCCTCACCAGACACTCACAGGCAGTGAAGTGAGCACAGCCTTGAGCCTGATGGATTGCTTGTCACCCACAGAGTTCAAGGCTGGATCAAATACTGGAGGGCCTGGGCTTTGTTGGTTAGCTCAGTTTGTCCTTATTCCTGCTTTCCTTTCAAATTTTGGTGGTGTATGCAGGCCTGACTGATTTATTCCTCCTCCAGAGGCACTTACATCAGTTACTGAGTCAGGGTTTAGTTGGTGTCTGTGGGCTCATCTGCCAAGGCTTGTCACAGGATGGAGATAGAAGTTTCTGCTCCAGTAACCTGCACTATTTAAACAGGGGCAGCTGTGGACACTCTAGGTCTGTACTGGTTGCCTTAAGCCAAAAAACTGCAGCTCCACTACTTGTTAGGGTTTAATAAATTCAGTTTGCTCAGTGTGACTCATTTTGTTGCAGTGTAGGAGCACTCACAGTTTCTCACTCAGTGTCAGCCTGGTCACCATTTTCCTGGTGAAAAAGTGTTTGGTCACTTGTTTTCTTCTAATCATATCACTCATTCTGTTCAACCACTGTATGAGAACTCTGCCTTTAGTTCAAGCTAAATTGAGGGTGGACTCTAATCTTTAAAACTCTTTATAATCATGGAAAGAGAATGGAGTCAGGCTTTTAAGTCCATGCTAAGACATCTGTTTAGTCATGCTCTATGTATCTATGCTGATGCACACACTGATAGGCTGAAAGCAAATCTCTACTCTTCTGTAAAGTTTTTTACCTCAGTGGCCAGGAGTTTCTGCCAGTCAGGTTTCAAGTAGTAGAGGACACCTCTCCAAGCCCCAGGCAAAGTTGCACCTCTCACTAGCAGGATGAAGAGGATGATGTAAGGGAACGTGGCAGTCACCCAAACCACCTGTGAGGGAACATGGTGAGAGAGCGTTTGCCATGGGTAGAAAGTTAACAGGGACAATAAGAATTAGTTAATCATATCATATCATATCATATCTCAGCATTTATAGCATCTTCATGTGAGCTTCTCTGCAGGTCTGTAAACAGGCAGTTTGCACATCTGTCCCCTTTCCTTGGCAGGGTTGTTCCTGCCCAGAGAACAGTGGTGTCACTTATTTCTGTCCTTCATTGCTTGGATAAGAGCAGCAGTCACTGTGCAGCAAGTGCTCCCCAAATACATCAGCCCATAATCCCTGTCACAAAAACAACCTGAGATAATCCCCTGACAGTTCACTGGCTCAGGTAGAACTGCCTCTAGACTGCACTGGACCAACATGATGTGTCTCGCTTTTACATCACCTTGCCAGATGTTTTGACCCCTTTCCAGATGCTGAAGTACACAATGGTGAAGATTAACAACAAGCAGAGGGTCAGTTGCCAGCTAATGCCCCCCAGGTCATCCAGCCCATCGGACCTGTGCACCTGCAGAACCTGGCGGCTGCAAGAGGAAAGAAAAACACAGTAGAGATAATTTTTTAACTAATGCTTACATTAAATGTACATTTAACAGTCCCATACTGTGGTCTGAGCCTTACAAGGAATCCTGAGGCCTTGATAAGCAGCCTTCAAAGTCATGACATTTTGGATTCATTTTATTTTAATTAAAAGTTTGATATTAACAGCACACCAGTGATGATAAGTGAGAGCAGACAGCGACTGGAAAGCTCCTAAAACACAGAGCACCCCCCATACACCCTAAGCTTACATCCCCCTACAAGAACTCAGTGATCTGAAGAGGGTACCATCAACAATCAGCCCTGCTGCCCTCTGAGGGAAAGCTTGCTGGTGTTCCAGCAGTCTGGCTAGCACCACCATCCTCACTTACATGCACTTACGTATAAAATTCTTCTGCAGGAGAGGTGGAGTGCAGGGACCAGCTGACGTTGTCCTTGCTGAAGTAGTTGGTGCAGTTTCCTGTGTTCCAGGGGTTTGTGCAGCTGGTCCAGGGCAGCTCTGCCGTGAAGGAGGAGATGAGGTAGTAAAAAGCCCAAGCCATGATGGTGTTGTAGTAGGAGGCTACGTAAAGATCTATGATACAGATGGCAAAGCCAATTCCTGGAGAGGAAAGAAATAATTGCATTCAGTCAGTGTAAGTTTTAGGCCAAAAAAAGAAAAAGAATTGGTTGTCACATCAGCTACCATCAGTAGCTGTCTAAGGCAGCTCTGCAGGAGGAACACACACCCTCCCAAGTGTTTACAACACTGGCATTTCTTGTGACTTCAGAAATACTCTGATTCCAGCAAAACATCCTTAATCAAGACAGAACATGCTTATAAAGGGGGCTTTTTCATGTGTTCCTAAATTTCTGCAATTTAGAAATAGGCATCTTGCCGTCTCAGTAAATAAAAAGACTAGACCAGAGCTATAACACTGGGAACAGGAGTAAATGAGGATATAGAACAGTTCCTTTTATTCTTTATGGTTTCAGGCTTGGTCAGCCTCTATCTAATCAATTTGAGTTGCATCCTGTATGTGTATACAGGAGTACACACACATGTGCAGGTGTACATGGAGTTTTAGGAAAGCTTTCTTCGTGAAGCCAAAATCTTGTGTAGAACAAGCCTTACTTGGCTTTATGAGATTTTTCTCTTTTCCCCCTGGAATTTCACCTTTATAAGAAAATTTTCCAGTTATTCAGAAAGTTCCATTTCCCTTTGTTACCTTTGAATATAGGGCATATTTTTCTCCAAATGGAAATGCACCCATTCCTGTGGTACTGTCCTAGTGCTAATTCCATGTAGAAGAGAGGAATCCCTCCGAAGATGGCCATGATTGTGTAAGGAATGAGGAATGCTCCTGCAAGAGACAAAGCAGATGATTGTAACTCTTCATAGATTTCTCTTCCAACAACACTCCATAAACGAGTTCCTTTTATCCCACAGGGAAAATGCATATCCCCTCCCTAGCCAACACACCACTGAATCACTGTGGGATTTCTCATAAGAGTAATTACTTATCAGTGTGAACAGAAAGCAGCACTCAGGCCCAGCTTCTCACATTTCTGTAACACAGGATTCACCAAGACTCCACTGGCTGCAATAAGTACAGCTGTGAGATGGGCTACAGATAAAATAATTAATTTCTCCAGTAAAATGCCTTTGTTACATCAGAGAGACAAAAGTCCTTTCTAAGATCTCCTTGATTAGATTTTAGATTTGTATTTTGGCCCTTATGTCAGTGAGTCAAAGACCTCGCCTTCCTCACAAGTTGGTTTAGACACGTTGGTTTATCAGATTTTAAAATGCTCCTTGAGAAAGGGATTGAGTCGTTTGTGTTGGAGTGTGGGTCTGCACCTTCTTGGCTCTCAGCTTCTGGTTGTGCTGAGATTTTTAAATCTTCCTAAATAACTTTTCTGTCATTATCCTATCCCAGTATGTAGGTTTTTCAGTAAATTATTCCTCCTTGGTCATTTGTTATACATGATATTTTAAAAGCCACTAAATCATCCATTTATAAACCAAGAAATTCAGCGTTAAGGAGCAATGAACAGGACTGAGCACTGACCTCCTCCATTTTGATAGCAGATATAAGGAAATCTCCACACATTTCCCAGATCCACTGCATATCCAATGACAGAGAGGAGAAAGTCAATTTTTTTACTCCAGGTCTCTCTGTCCTCCAGCTCCATCAGCTGCTGCTGAGCTTCAGCTCCGCAGGTGGTGGACGTGGTGGTCGTGGTGGTCGTGGTGGCTGCTGGGGCCGTGCCCTGGGCATCCTCCACCTCTCCATTGCAGGGAACTGAGCTCTGAACCCCAGAATAACCATTTGAGATCTGAGCTGCCTCCCCTTTGTCCCCCTGGCTGGGGTGGACTTTGTTGCCATCCTCCACCAGCCGTAGGGCAGATTTAGGGTTCCTCACCAGAAGTCCGTTCTCTTTACAATCATCTCCTTTGCTACAGTCTGAGACGTCTTTCTTGGAAGACAGGGGCTCTGTCTCATTGCTTGTGGCCTTTTTTTCCATTTTTTCTGAGATTTGTTCTGGTCACTTGCAGACAGGCAGCACCACAGGGTCCCCTCGTGGTTTGTCTTCCCACACCTTTATTCCCAGCACTTTTAGAATTCCTCTTCCATACTTAAATCCATCAGATTGAAGGCACAAGCACCATCTAAGAAATGAAAAAGGGTTGAAAATCCATTACAGGCTTTACTGGTGCTGGTAACTTTCAAGTTACAGCCAGCAGGTTCTGAGATTAAAATACAGAGGTAATTAACCATCACAGCATGCAATGTGAATCGTGGAGCAGATAATCTGGGATTTTGTCCAGAGAAAGGCAGGAAGAAATCATCCTCTCTGACAGCAGAACCTGGTGTACCTGGATTACATCCTCTCAGGAGGATCTGCTGGACTTTGTGCATTGCTGCACACCTCACACACAGTCACAGTCCTGCTGTCTTCTGGTGTCACCTTCTCCCTCCAAACACTGTTGGACTCCCAGTTTGCAAACTGAGGGCAGAGTTTAGTGTGACTTTTATTTTCATTTTCCTAAGTTCATCCTGTGACTCATCTTGTGGCAATTTCTAGATTGACCCGGTGTGAAGGGAAAAGAACTCATTAAACAAATATGAGACGACCATGGGTATAAAAATTACATTTCATGATCACCTTTCTTCAGAAATCCCATAGTGTCTGCTCTGTTTAGCAGCAGATGTAGAAGGCTTAAATGAAACTTTAGAATAAAGTATTTCAATCTCAGTGGTTTTGCATCATCTAACTGTTGAGGCTCAGTCAACACTAATAACAAGTAGAAGAGATCATAAAGTTCAATTTGATTCTTTTGATTAAGAGCTAACATGTGAGTCTAAAGGACAAGACTTGTCCCCGGTTTTATCTGTCTCCCTGGGCAAATAAAAGCATCTTTCATTCTGTTTGGATCTGCTGACAGTGTGGTTCCAGCCCTGGGAAGGGTGGTGGGCACTACTCCTGTGCTCCTGCCCACTGCCAGCAAAAAAACAGGCACTGGGAGGATCCCTGGCTTCTGTGCCCTCCTCTGCTAAAAACAGAATCCAAGGGAAATAAACCATCCTGAAATAAAGTATAACACAATTAACTTTTCCTGCAGAGCAAAGAGAACTGAGAAGGAGTTGTGATTCTGTGAGCAGGTCATGTTTTGTTTTCTGCTAATTTGTTCAGGTAATGTCAACACCCAGCTGCCTTTACCCAACAAAACCTTGGAACAGGAGCTGATCCGCTGTGCTGTAAATTCCCCAGGGCAGTAACCCTGCTTTATTGCTAGCAAGGAATCACACAATCTACACCATGCCACCACAGATTAAATTATTACAATTACATCTAGTTTTCCCTTTCAAAACATTTTATCACAGTAGTAACTGTCATTGTCACATCCTAGCGGGAAAAAAAAGCGTTATTTCACTTTTAACTGCAGAAAAACTAAAGCAGAGAAGGAATATGATTTGCTTATTTCTAGAATTTGCTGATTATCAGAGCTATTAAAGCTCAAGTTTTTCCCAGCTTTCCACCTTTTGCAAAGACAGTTTGTTAAACCTTTTCTAAACATTTCTCAGTGAAAGCAGAAAGAGAAGGAAAGTTATTGAGCTGCAGAGCAAACAGGAGGATGGTCTCGAGATAAAAGTCACTTGAAGATGTTGTTTATAACCTTCAGAAATGTTTAGTTCTCCAGGCTTACATTCTGTCTCTACCCAAATAATCTCTTTCCATCATACAGCCAACAGTGCATCATTAATGTGAATTCTTACAAGAGCAGGTACTTTGCTGCCGTTAATTAACCATCCACAAAGATTGAAACATCATCAGAGTTCCAGGGAAAAACACCAGGGCAAAGAACAGGAGGTTCTGGTTTACCTGCAGGACTATAGCTCTGAATGCCTTTGGAGTCCAAAACCTTCCAAATGTCCCAAAAGAGGTTATGGAGATGGAAACAGCCCTGGTGGCCACACAGAAATCCAAGGAAAGGCCACAGCCAATCCTCCCCTTGTACAGAGCATGGTAAATACGAGGTGGGAGTATGGAAAAGTAACCTGAGCCCTTCTGGACTTTACTCCTCTCACCCATAAATGGGAACACACTAAAGGATGTTGATTTAACTGCATTATCTCATGGGACTGATTTTTCCATACCTTGGGCTTAAACTCTCACTGTGTTTGTAAAACACTTTATTTCTGCACATTTTTCAATGCTTTCTTTGCTGAGGGGAGGTCAACGATTTCTGTTGATTTCCAAGATCTATGACAACCAGGATCATTGTCCATCCAGACCTAAACTCCTTCTCCTGTTCTTCTGGAGACCACAGGGAAAAAATACCACATTATTTGAAATATTTCTGTAGAATTTTCAGTAGTTCGAGCCTCAAATATGCAAAATTACGTGAGAATTTTCAGGGGCTTCAGCTGAAAGTTGAACAATTTCTTTCTGAAAAAGGAATTACAGCTCGTCTGCTGTCCTGGGAAATCATGGAGTGATGGAGTCCACGGCTACACAATGGAGTTCACAGGGGCATAGTTGGCACATGAAAACAGAACAGTTTCAGATTATTTCATTACACTGTAAAAAATTGTGGGAGAATGTACTTTTTTCTTTGCTTTGTTACAAATCAGGGGGAAAAAATATTTGAAGGCACTGTCACCACTACAAAGAGTGTAAAGAGCTGCAGAGAGAGCTCTTGGGGTTGGGAAATATGCTCGGACACCAGGGAAGATTTCCAGGGGATAATGACCCCAATAGTGAAGGATTTTGCCCACCTCAGCCTCCCTTTCTTCTCTGCACAGATCCCTAATTCAGGTGCTTGAATGATGACAGCAATGATGCCAGAAATAACAGTTTATGACCCGTTTTCAATCTGAGCTGTCGCAAAGGTTGCTGTTACATAACTGCACCTCGGCTCCTTATCGCCCCTAATTAGCTGCAGGAGAAACAGGAGAGATGAAAAAGGGAAGCAGACAGAGCTCTGTGCTTTCGTTTCCTTTTGATGTGTGTTTGGTAGACGTGACTTTGCTCCCCTGGGAGGCCCTGGTGCCTCTGCAGCAGCCCCGAGCAGGGGTTGTTCTTCCAGGAGCACGTGGAAGGTGCCAGCCCTGGGAATGTCACCCTCCCTGTGCAAAGGGTGACTCAAGAGCAGTGACCCTGGAGCACGCAGCGTGTCCTCCACAGCTCTTCCAGCTTTGTTGGAAACACTGGGATGCAGAATTGAAGACGTGTGTTTCCACACGCTGGGCTGCAGCCACCAACGCACTTCACATCAGCCAAACATTAATTAAATTCTATTTATTTATCTCCCATACGGAGCTGAACTTGAGATGTAAAATCCCTGCATGTTCCTTGATGCACAAATCCTGCTCTTTTGCCTCTACCAGAGCAATCCTCGAGGAGCATCCCTGGCCTGGGGCCCGGTTCCTCCTGCTCAGCTGAGGGAGCATCCCCTGTTTATTTCTGGAGGCTCGCAGTGACCTCTCGTGGCAGTGTGGGACTCCCTCGCCTTTCAGGCTGTGCCTCTGAGTAAACAAGTCTTCCCAGCACAACAACAAAGTGGTTTTTCTGCTCTCGGCACTTTTTAAAGGAAGAATTGACTTTTAATGTGTCTGGGAGAGTAAAGGGATTAGGGTTGAGGTGCAGCAAAGAGCAGATGCTTCAAGGGAGGCAAATCTCGAGTCACCGGGAGGTTGCTGTGTTTGAGGTGGGGCTGCAGTGCCTTCCCCGGCACTCGCCCACCCCCGGTGCCTCCCTTTTTAACCCTCTCAGTCGCAACATTTGCTAATTTGTTTCTATTTCACTTCCCACAAATCAGGTTCTTACTTCGTGTGCTAATTTTATGAAAGTGGAGAAGCAGCACTCGCTGGGCCACAGCTGCATTCATTCCTGCAGGAAAACTCAGGTCCCACGTTCCCTCCCACTGCTCCTCCATCCTCTGCTTCCATCCTTCACATGCAGGCACTTGCAGGGAACTGAAGCACTTTGAACCTCAAGATGAGGAGTCAGCCCAGGGTGTTGGCAAACAGAACCAAACACTGGGGTGATTGCTGTTAACTTGACCTAAATCTCACGTTTATCACAAAGAATTTAAGATGGTTAAAGTTACAGCTGCCTGACTCACAGGACACCTTGCAGCTCACACAGGCAGTTGTGCATAAATGGAAAGAGTCCAAGGACGTTACTTTTATCTCAGATATCAAGCAAGAAGTTTGTATGACAAGATGGGAATCATTCACCCCGGGCAGGAGAGGGCTGTGCTGTTTGCCCAGACTTGTTCTCACCTCTGAGCTGCAAATGAGCCACAGAGGTTTTGTGTTTTTCCTCTGAGTTTGCACAGTTCAGGAGCAACCCTTAAATCAAAGTATCACAGAAGAGATGTCCCCACACTGTGAGGACTTGTTAAAAAATACAAATTTCAGCCAATTAAATTGCATTGCTCTCAATTATGACAAATTTTACCTGCTGTGTGTCGTACACAAATCATATTTAGCTTCCTAATTAAAAAAAAAATAGTGCTTTTTTTTATGTTGAATGTGTTCACTTTTACTGATTTCATTTAAAAATGAGTACCCAGAATGTCCTTTCCTGTTAGCTCATTAGCAAGTGTGACTGTATTTCAGATTTCAAAACCTGATATACATAAATACTTGGGAGCCACAGAATTGGGGCATTAGGTGTAAAGCAGATCTAAACTGATATCTATGCCATTCCTTCACAACAGAAAATTGATTGATTCAGGGGACTTTTTTTTAGAAATTCTTTTCTAGTTGAAGAGAATCAAAATTGGATTTTGATAAAGAGTAATCAAAGCCCACTGAAATTAATGGTCCAGTGAATTGTGACAGGTTTGATCCCAGTGCCAGTGATTTTAAATGTTACTCAGTTGGGTACTTTGGCACAGCTTTGTAACCTGGGAGTATTTTAGAGGAAACTTGCGGCGTGCAGGTGACAAAATGGACCCTTTGTATGGATATTTGCAGGGCTCCAAGGGCTCCCTCACATTCCTGCTAAAGCAGAGTGAACTCAGCAAGTCGTGCTGGTGAGACAATGGCCCTCGTGGGAGAGTAAAAGGCTGCTTCCCAAAGAGTGGCACAAGGAGAGGTTAACTCCTGTATTCCCAGATAAGGTAAAATGGGAAAAGAGTGCTTCTGAAAGCAGCACTTTTGGGGAAATATAAACCTGTACTGGGAGTTTTATGTCACAGTCTTGTCCCTGTCTCAGTCTGAAATTAGAAAGTCATTGGGAAAGAGAGATTTTTACCTTTAAAATTCTGTTGAGAAGACAGACACTGCACTGTAGTGGGAATGCCGCCAGACTGGTGTCAGTCATTTAAAGAACAGGGAGGAGGGGAAATGCATTTTTTTGGCTCGAGAGTGTCTGTGTGTAGTGCAAGGAAACAGATAAGCTTGGGGGGAATGATATTGCTTTTGTGTTCTTCCTCAAATTATTTATATAAACTTGAAGGAAGAGCCGTAACACAGCAAACATCACTAAATAAATGGAGCACCATCCCTTAGTAACAGATGATGTTTCTCTGAAGGAGATTTGTTAATGGCTATCTCCAAATTACAGCCCTTAATTCGGGCTCCAAGTTCTACTCAAGTTCTTTATGAAACATTAATCCCACAGGCAGGGCTCATTGTGTTCTCTCAGTTCTCTAAGATACAGAGCTGCAAACACACAGGTTGGGACAAGAGTTCGAACATGAGCATCAGGAAGATCAGGACACAGAATTAATATTTCCTTAGGCTCTGCTACTCATGAAAACTCAGCAGTTTGCATTTCCATGGAGGAAAGCAGGAAAGAACTTAAACACACTGCACATTTCTATCAGAGGGAATAATTTAGGGGGGTTATTAAATTCCAGTTTTGGGGCAGTTTGTCTTAATTTAACCATCTGAAATTCATCACACCCTGTCCAGTTAGAAAATGGTCACAACAGTCACTTGTTATATGAGAAGTTTGCAAAATATTCTCCAAGAAAATTATGGTTAATTCACCATCAAAACCACCAGAAGATGCAGCCCAAGTGTTTGAGCCCTTCCCTGGTAAATATCTGACAACCCACATTAAAAAAATGCCACAACATTTTCAAGAATCCAAATCCATTAGCTGCCTGATCCCTTTTCCCCCAGGCTTTCTTAACATATCAAAACATGTTTTCCTTGCCTATTTATATATTCAGTTGCACTGCATTCCTTAATTAAACTCCATATTTCTTAGCAAACTAACCCAGCAAGCCAGTTGGTTTCAGTAAACGTGATTGACTATAAATACATAGGACATGCTCTTCAGATTTATTACTTGCAATAAATCTGTCCCATTGAGTTCAATAATTTACTGAGCTGGAACCATTTACCTTTTAAAATATAACTTAATACGGTTAATAAAGCTCACTTCACCCTTTCAAAATAAATAACAGCTTAAATTGCCTATATTTTCTTTTTTTTCCTTCGGATTCTGCTGCTTTCCTTCATTTTTCCTTATAGTTTAATGCTTTTTTGGTAAGCTTTAAGTAACTTTACATCTGTAATGCAGTTACGTGGATTGCCAAAACTCTTAAGTTTAGATTGTCAGAACATGTTCTGCTACAGGCATTTGAGTCCCAACATTCATAACTGCTGGACAAGTGCCTGAACGTGACAGAGTAGAGCATGTAACAGCAGAAAAGAAATAAAAGGCACTAAAAGTTTTAAAAACTCAAGGAAAACTAAAACTAAAATCAATGTGTCTTTTTTGCCCCCAAAGCTCTGTTAGATGCATAATGTTTTAGAAATTGTCCAAGACCTTAAAGCTGATTTAAAGACAAACAAAATCTGGAGTACAGATTTTAGCCTGTCATTAGTATTTCAGATTTTATAACCGAAGTGGAAAGAGACAACGAGGAGGGAAAGTTAATGAAACTCCAGTCTCTGCTGCTGCAGGGGGTCAGCTCTGAGGAGCAGCTGTCTCTGAGTCTGTCTGAATTTCATAAAAGCACTTCAGGCATCGCTGTGTAAAGACAAAATTATAAAGTACCTGTGTTTGGGGTCGGTCCGAAGTGCTGCCCTTGGAGAGATCCAAGCCCGAGTCCCCTTCACCCACATTTACTTCAGCCTGGGCAGCTCAGCCTGTGGGCAACTCAGCATCCTGGGGAGGTTTTTGTACACCAGTCCCCCTCACATGGTCTGATTTCCAGATAATCTGCTGCCAAAGAGCTCTTTAAGAATTTTTGCGTCACTTTAGTCAAATAAACTTTATGTTTCACCAGGGCTGCAGCTCAGTTTTCCTCCTAGAGGTGGGTGGCTACATTTGCCTGCTCTGATCCGAGCAGGATCCAATGAAGGCAGAGGCAGAAGGAAGGGAAGCTCTCCTGGTGAGGGACAGCTTCGCTGGGTGTTGTTGCAGCTCTGAATAACAGCACAGGGGTGAGGATGGACACAACAAAGTTCTGAGGGAGTCCGTGAATTACACATTTTTAGGTGGGTTTGTAGGTTACAGGAGGATAGGAAGGACTGGGATATTATCACAATAAAAGGGCTTGAAAACATAATTTCTATGGCTGAATAGTTGCATTATTTTAATAAAGAAATAAGGGTTAGTTTTGTTTTAAAGCTTGAAGCACAAATTCTTTACAAGCGTTTTGCTGCCTCAGTAAGCTCAACAAGTAATTTCCTTTCTTCCTACTGCTACTCCAAATACCTCACTCCACCTCTGACACGTTTTTTCTCCAGTGTTTTTCATCCAGGATTTCTTCATTCCTGCACTTCACAACTTGTTTATAAAAAGTCATAAATCACAGGTCAGTGCCGTGGTTTAGGTGGCAGATTTAAGGAAAAAAAAGAAAGGTGGAAAAGCAGAATAGGGCAAGTAAGAGTAGCTGATGGTTTGAGCAGCAGCAGCTTTGCTAGAAGCAGTTGCCGGTTTTCAGAGACTTCTTCCAAACAATTGAAAAAGAAAATAAACTGAAAACCGAAGAGCTGTAATTTGCACTTTCCTTTGCTGTCCCTGGTCCGTGACAGAGCCGCGGCTGGGCAGGGCGAGGCACCTGCACCATCTCAAGGAGAGCTCGGGCATTGCAGTCACACACACGAGGGACGCGGATTAAAATCAGTTTTGTTTCCCATTAACTCCCTGTGTTAAGTCCGTTTTGTCAAATTGAGCTTCCTGCCTTCAGTTGCTTTAGAAATTCATTGGTCTTTTACTGCAAATAGCAATATCTGCCTCGTGTCTGGGTGCTGGATTCCCTTCCTGTGTCCTGCTTTCCAAAACAATCGGGATTGGATGTGCCAACCTCCACTTCACTCAGACAGGGAAACCCCCCACCTGTGTGTGTCCTTGTGTGCAATATTCCTCCACAACCTTCCCTCTGTTTTGTCCTGTTCCACAGGGTTTGCAAGGACAGGTTCTGCCATTCCTCACTCACTAAACCTTTCTGGAGGTCAAAGCACAGTGTTTTAATGTGTAAATACCCAGCTGTGGGTCAGACCCTGTGCTCTGCAGAGCAGGGTTTTTCTTTCCTGGGAGGATGCATGGCACAAGGAATCTGCACCTTCCCTTTCCATACAGATTTCCAGCTCATTACTGCTGGGAGACCAGAAGGGATTTTCCAAACTCACTTTTTCTACCCTCTTACAAGAAATAAACTCTCTCTACTGAGAGTGCCCTTCTGCTCTTTACGTAAATATATGTTGGGTTTTAAAATATTTTAGAGGGATCGTGACCTTTGTCTGAAGTCTTTCTCCATCTCAGTCTCTACTTAGAGTAGGTTCTTTTCTGCCTTATCTGGGCCTTTTTGGTCAGGTGTTTTTTTCATTAATGTCTTCTGCAGCAGTTGTTGGCTTTTGGGTTTGTTTTGTTGGGGTTTTTTGGGTTTAATTTCTTGCCAAACAGTCTGGAGCCTTTGGGGCATAATAGAAATAACAGACTGAAGATTTCAGGCAAAACCCTCAACTTTATGACACTTTATTTATCTCGTAAGTGAAAAACTTTCAGGGGCTGTACTGAGCCAGCTCCAGAAGCTCCTGAAATCTTCTGGGCATCGGTGGGCAAAATTCTGATGATTTAGGGAAAGTATGAAAAAAAGAGAAAGAAAATGGACTTTACACAAGACACATTGATAAAGCAGCTGCAGATTCCAGCACAAGGATGGGAATCATCACTCAAATGACCTCATAACAGTAGTACCAATTGTACTGTGAAATCAGTAATAGCTCTGAAAGTGTCTCTGATTCTCTGACAATAAAAGGATTGGAACAATTTTCCAAGTAACACAAACCAAACAAATCGTGCAATATTTGTTTGTTCCCATCTTTCCTTAGTTAGCAATCAGACTACATTTAGAAGCTGTTACAATTGGCTTTGGGATAAAAGAAATTCTGACTGCCCTTCCCTGCTATTTTCCACACTGACAGTGCTGGGATGCACATCTGGGAGTTGGATGAGTTTTGGAGAGGTTTTGTTATTTCCACTACAACTGTTTTAAGAGCACATTCCAATGGAGAAATCCGATTCCTAGAACCCACAAACCACCACTACACATAACCACTCCTCAGTTTTCTTCAGTGGGAATTGTTTTGCTCTGCCATTTGATTGAATCTGAGAGAGTTGACTTTCATAACATTATCTGTCAATATTTGCCACCTGTCAAGGGAACTGGCTTTGAATTCTCACATGAAAGCTACAGTTTTGTTGACAAACTGGAAAAAGAAACAATTAGTCAGCTGGTTCCTCAGCAATCTAAAGGTTAAGGCTTTGCAAAGGAGATATAGATATATATATATATAGAGATATATAGATATATATAAACTAAGGGAGAAATCAACATTGAAATACAGTGGGCATGGATTGGTTTTTTATTTTAATCAAAGCATCTTTTCAGCAGTTGTATGTTAATTATTTTGTAGTCTGGTTTTACAGTTCATAAGACATGGAGCTTTCTTTGCTGAGTGACACCCTGCAGCAAGCCAGGCGTATTCCCACATTATTTCCATTCCTTCCCTTGGAAAGAGTTTAATTTTTTATCATTTCTGAACCATTTCCTGCAAACTGACAGGGGTTAAGTGGTGTGTTCCTCCATCACACACTCTGGAGAAGTGCTGGAACAATTCACTGGGAACAATCCCTGGCTGTGAACTGTCTCCCACACACCTGGGAAGGGACTGAGGCTCCTCTGGATCCAGCTGTGCCTTGTGCTGCACAGGACCCTGAGAACTTCCTCAGGCTCAGGAGGGAGCACATGGCAGCTCAATCATCACTCTGCTGTCTCCAGCCTTATCTGAGGGCTGCTGATCTCATCAGGGAGTTTTCCCTCGGGACAAAAGGCAAGAGTGACCCAGTGAAAGTCACACCAGCAGGAGCTGTTCATGGAGAATCTTTTTATCCACAGATTTTACCCACATTTCAAACTACAGGTTAAAACCAACCCCACCTACCTGGAAGGTGTGAGGGTCTGGTTTATGGATAACAACCAATCCTCACCAATGTTTCCATGGCTGTTCTCCCACAGGCAGAGGAATATCTTTGACTTGGTGGCACCAGCATAAACCTCAGAACACTTTGTTCAACTGCCCCCAGAGTCCTCAGAGTGGAAAAACCACAGCTCTCACCTTGGCATCTGCATTCCCCCTCCCCTTCCCAATTCCACCTTGGAAAGAACTTAAAAAATTGCAGGGCATAAAGGCAGAAATGTTGCTGCCAGATTGGCTTCATTCCCTATAATGTGTTTCAGCCATGTGGATTTTCTGTGCTTAGTTGAAGGAAAGGAAAAAACCACAATACTATTGTATAAAGTGCACAGGGAAATATCTGGGCAAGAACTGGGGAGATAAGCACAGGCTGGACAATACTTTAAAATACTGAAACGAACAAAAACTGGCTTGGAATCAGGTTTATCAAACTCAGTCCTCAGTGCTACCACCAGCAACAAAAATGTTAAACTCTAGAGAAAAAGTCAGTTCTCCTTGGCTGCAATCACACTCATGGATAGCACAGAAGAAACAGAAGAACTGGTGTTAAAGTCATAAGTAGAAAGATCTTGAAGGACTAAAATTACTGACCTTTTGGAAGAGGAAAAAGCCCCCAAAACAACACATGCATTAGTCATAAAGAAAATATTGTGCACAGCACAGCTTTCCAAGAGATCTGGCTCCGTGTCAGAGCCACCAGGGAGTACAGGAACTGTTTGCTTGCCTTCACTCAAGTGACAGCATGAAGTGGAGACTGCATGAGACCCCTGGAGGATCATCTGGTCCATCCCCCTGCCCAAAGGAGGATCAGCTCCACCAGAGCCATTTCTGACATTTCTGTAACCTGTTGTTAAAGGTCTGTGATGGAGGCACCAGACCCTCACTGCAGGTCACCAACATCTTCCCATTCCATCAGCTCCATGCCCCTCTTTAAAAAAAGAAACCAGAACTGTCCCAGTCACTTTAGAAAGTGTTTATTCAAAAGCTTCATAGCACCATCTTGTTTTTTAAAACAACCAAATAAAATGCAGCAATTAAAACGTTGGTTTTTCTGTTGAGCATGACACTAACTCCACCTGTGAACATATTTATGGTTGTTCTTGCTAAAATAACTGAAAAATAGCGCTCCTGTGCACACAGACATAGCACTGGCCCTTGGGGGGGTTATCCAGTCCCAGCTCAATAGTGGAAGAATAAAACCAAGTGGAACTGGATACCTCAAGGAAACAGTCCCCCTTCCCCAGTTCTGCTGGAAAAGAAAATTTCATTTCGTATGTCCCCTCCAAAACTTCAGCAAAACTAAAAATGAAAATATATAAAATATTTTTGGGGAGTTCTTTGATAGGACAAGTCAGACCATAATTGGTTAACTATCTCAATATGTCTGCGCTAACAATCACCTAACTGTTAATTCTAAAGGGCCTTTAATGCCCATTTTTTCTAGGGAAAACACCGTTCAAAATAATTTGACTACATTACTACGCTGATTTGCTTTAAAAATTTAGGGTAAAATCAAACTGCCATTGACAGCACTTATCATCTGCTTTCATTCTGAGGCTTTTTTTGTTCCTTTTCCCTTCTGAGTTTTGGGGCAGCCTGTCTGGGAGCTTGGATCAGTAAAGCGCTATTTCCCAAGGATCCTTAACTTACATTTCAGGAATAGGGACCAGGCCGAGGGCTCGGTCACGTTATCGTTTGGCTATGGCTTCCGACCACTGGAATTCTCTATTGCAGCTACTTCTGATGGCCACGAGGAGGCAAATGCTCTGTGCTTCACTTGGCCAAAGCCCCCATGGGGTCCCAGGCTGGCAGAACAATGGGCTCCTGCTGCATCACGGCCAGGATGTCCTCGGGCACGTGCTTCTTGTCCACCACCACCTCGTACACGTACTCGGAGAACCAGTCATCCGTCATGATCAGGTACCCTGGGGGGACACAGAGCATCACAGCACTGAGCCACTGCAGAAAAGCAGCCACAGACAAACCCCACCTATGAATGATGCATTCAACAGGGCCTGAGCACGCTGGTTATCTCTCCAAACACACAAAAAAATATCTGGAGGAAGTTAACATACAGGATGTACGTTGTGTGCACTGAAAGGTCAAGCGAGAAGCCCACCAGGAAAAACAAGACCCAGAATATCATAATTTATGTTTGCTCTGTTAAAAGAAGCATTGAGAACACCCAAGGGAATTAGAAAGCCTTCAAGGCATTTAAGGCAGAACGTAAAATTTTTTGAATCTATTTGAGGCTTTAGAATTTTCCAGGTGAATATCAACTTGTTCTAAGAAAACTTTCTTGAGTTAGTTTTTGCAGTAAGAGGCAGCCACTGCTTTCCTCAAAGCCATTTAAATCACACTTAGGCTGAACCAAATCTTAATTTTCTCCCTTAATACGAAAATGACAGTGAACACCCTTTGAACTGGGAGTGAGGGAAGTCACTTTAGAGGTTTTAGCAGAGAGCTGCCATTGGAAACAAGCAATTCCAGGTGAACTGGGAGTAAGAGTGGCTGGGAGAAAGGAAGCATTTAGCAGACAGATGAGAAGGCTTTATATAATAAAGTTCCTCGTGTCCTTACACAGTATCATCACACAATCAAATGAAACAAGAAAATGTCCAAAGAATATGGACAATAAATGCATCTATCTCCACCATCTTGTTTCTAAAGCAAGAGATCAGATAATCCCATAAATTAAAACCCCTATCAACTGTAACCTGAGCTAGGAGCCATTTTGGAAACACTGCCAAAGGGAGCTGCCTTGATTATCCTCTCTTCAGGATATGAGTTCTTGGGACACACAAAAACCTCTCACTCCCAAGAGCCACCAAGTAATTGCACCCTGAGAGGATTAATGAACTCTGCCTCTGACATCCTGTCCCTCGGAGCCGATTGGGATCGCGGCGTCTGAGCGAGGAGGAAGCGCCGAGCACAACTCCAGAACATGCAAATAACTCAGGTCACTCTTTGGGGAGGCCTGGGCAGCACAGACCCATCCACACACATCTGGGAAGCCCCTGAATGTCCTCAAAGGGCCTTGGAGAAGGCACATTGTGCTTGTGCTGTAACCCCTGCCCAGGGAGAGCAAATGAACAGTGCCTCTGTCACTTTTGGGAAGAGAGATGCACAGACGGACTCTGGGTGCCTACAGGTAAATCCTCGAAATGCCTTCCTGCAGGAGAGCAACAGCCAGTACAAGACATGAAAAGCCCAAAGGGAGCTGACTTCTAGCTGGAGATGTATCCTAAAAAAGCTCTTTTCCTGCCAAAACAAGCAGATGGACCCCTCTCCACAGTGTGATTTAGTATTCCCCTCTTCCTTGCTTTTAAAAAAAGATATCCAATGGGATAAGCTGGGTTCAAAGGTAGGTAATAATGTCCTGTGTGTCTCCAGAACAAAAGAGTACTCAGAATAATTAAACTTGTCTGTGTGACTGAAAAAGTGCCAGGAGAACAGAAAGGAAATATTTGACTGGGAAGTGACTTTTTTACCTCAGAAAACAAGCAATGTTTGTCAGCAGCTGTGTTCGTTCCTTGAGCAAAACCACACAGGGTTCCAGAAACATTTATACAACACATATAAATGTAATTACTAAATATTTAGGAGAGGCAAAGCTGGGCTGGTTCACAGGGGCTCCCTTTCTCCAGGACAAGATTTCAGTTCTGCCCCCTCTGGAGTGTGAACATATAACTGACTCCATCCCATAATTCCCACACCAGGAGTCCCAATCTTTCCGGTCTTGCACCATTCCAGTCAGGGGAAACAGGTGGCATCTGGCACCTTGAACTGTACTTGGAACAACAGGGAACCCCACACGAAAACACACAGTTCTTTCCACCCCAAGAAAGTCATTTGTTTGCTCATGTTTTAATGACTCAAGACCAGTCCCTGGTGTTTTGTTGCAGGCTGGACCCTTGATCACCCTGTCCAAGAAATCCTGGCAGTTGGGGCTTACTCGTATCCCCCACACCCAAGTGGGCCCCAGCTGGGATGTGCCAAGTTTAGCATCATTCTTGGCTGACTCCTCACTGATGTGGCCTCTGGTTTCTTGTGCTGGACTTACCCAAGCACAGCTTCCCAATTCCTTAACAAGGCAGATAAGATAAAAATCCTAACTCTGATAAGAGTGAGACACGGACTCAGTGGCACAGCAAGACAGCTCAGAGAAACTCTGAGTCCTCACCCTCCTACACCAGCTACTACTGGACATTGAAGAGTGCAGAATCAGGGCAGGAAGGAGAAGAAACCCCATCAAGTTGAGTCACAGTCCCTGAAGGGATTTAAATGATGCGTAGATGTGACATTTGGGGACATGGTTCAGTGGGGATTTGGCAGTGCTGGGTGAACAGCTGGACTCTCTTGGACCTTAAAAGGGCTTTTCCAACCTAAATGATTCTGTGACTCTCAGTTACCTCTTCTAGTGTTTGGAAGGAGCCCTGGAGGACATGTCCAATTGCCTCTTGCTCCAGAGCAGCTTGTTTGGTCATACCCAAGAAAATCATTCAGGGATTCACCTCCCTGAAAAAAAAGCAGTCTGAAATAGAGTCAAGCTTCCTAGTTCTGATGGGATTTTCTGTCAAGGCACTTTTCCACAACTCCATGAGCAAAACCAAGTATGGACAGGGAGCAAGACTTTCCAGAGACTGTGATGTGCCCTGGTACAAAGCAGATAAGGGACAGTGACTCACCCTGCAAAGTCCACACAGATGGCATGGGGACAAGGTAGGGCAGGGTTTATTCAAGTCACTCTGGGGTCCTTTTTTATTTCAAAGGAACAACCAGCTCCTCTTACATGGCTCTAGAACTCATTCTTGAGAAGTGAGTGTGCATTTGGATGCTGCAGCACAGAAGTGCCACAGCTCAGTCCCAGCCCAAAGGCATCACCTGCAGCAGTGTCAGGGCTCAGCTGCTGCCCTCTGCTTTTGATGTTACCTCAGCATTGATTTGGCTTCTTTACATGATCCAACATTCCAAAGAACATTTTACTGCTGTCATGTTGCTGAGCCTTGAAGGCTGAACTTCAAGAGTTTTGTTGTTTTGTCAAGACTGAAGATTTTTGTTGGAATACTTTGCTGTGAAGGGATAGTTAACTCAGAACAGAAACTACTGCGAGACCAAGAGGCCATAACATAAATTAAGACATTTTTCCAAGAATATTCTATGTTTTCCTCCGAGTTGTTCATGTTATCAAAAAGCTTTTAAATAAGACCACATCCTAAAACAGTTCTCCAAAAATAGTCTATTCCCAGAGGAAAACCAAGACATCCTGGGAAAGTTCTGCCACACCAAGTCTTACAAGCACAACATTTGGGATTAACATGCAGCAGAAAAATGTGGCCAGCAATGACTGTTATTCCCTGGGACACAGAGTCTGGCCTGGCACACTCACCACTGAGGGTGTGCCACAGCTGAGCCCACATCCGGCCCGTCTCACTCAGGAGATGACAAAAATCACGGAGTTCCCCTCCACTCCACATAGGAAAAGCTGCCTGACCTTGCAGGACAAAGCAGGAATGCTCTGACACCACCAGCCCCACTCGCCAAGGGCTGGGGAGCTCAGAGCTGCCCCTCAGACCAGCAGAGAAACACCCTGTGGTCATTCCCAGTTTCCATGAGCAGGGAAACAACTGGAAGCAATTTCCTAAACCAGCTCCGAGCTGTGACTCAGAGTTGTGTCCACACTGCTGCCACACCAGGCTGGCACAGGGCCCTGGCACAGCCCTCAGAGCCTTCCCAAAGTGCCCCAACAGGGCAGCTGGGACAGCAGCAACAGGAAAAATTCATGGAGAAACCCCAGCACAAGCAGAAGCACAGTGAGGACTGGATTTTGTGTCCCAGTGCCTGTCACAGCAGCTGCAAACTCCTGCAGCTGCTGGGGTTTTTGGCAGGGATAATGGCTGGGAATTTACTTGGGATCAACAGCAAACTGATATCAAGGCTTAAGAGTATCAGCAGCTTCCCTGCAATAAACTGAACAACCCTAACAAAAACTGATAATGAAGGAATTAAACTTTGATAAAATATGAGCTTTTGATAAAGTCTATTGGTATCTTCCCATGCCTTCCATAGTCAAACCAGTTTGGTTATTGGATTGTCCCTTCCACATCCTTATTTCCAAACATTCAGCTTTCTGTTCCCATGACTGTAAATTACCTTTATTGCCACGGTCTTCACCCCAGGAGTTTTCCACTCTCCATTTTTCAAAGGCATCTTCTTGCCCATCCTGTGACAAAAGAAGCCCATGACATTCAGTGGTGAAGGAGAGGCCACATCTGAGCAGCCAACCCCTTCCACACCCAAATCCAGCACAGGAAAACACAGAGCTCCACTCCTGGGAGGCCCAACAGTTTCTTGCTAATGGCTGGAGAAATACCATTTTCTGAAATACTCATCTACCTATTTAGATAAAATATGAGGAAATGTGGTCAAGAAGAGAGCCTGCAATCAAGATTTATTTTATCTGGAAGCTGAAATTTAACTAAATTCTAGTTTGGACTTAACTGACTCACAGAATTTAAGCTCCTGTCCCTATCCCCCATGAGAGCACGGGGGAAATTAAGTACAGGATGCACAACTTGCCTGAACTGGGAGTCAGAGGAAAGGAACAAGCATGAGTAAGAGCAAGTGCACACCCTTGAAGAATCCAGCTGAAGGACACAGCTCCAAGTCTGGTGCTGTGCAATTAAAATATTCTAATACAAAAAACTAACCTGAAAAACACCCCATAAATCCATTTTTAATATTCAATGGAATATTGTAATGGTTCTATTCTTCCTTGAAAAGAGAGAACAGTCCTTAGGATGAGACACTCAAGAGCTCCCAGACCAAGGATGTGAACTCTGGATGCTCTCAGAGAGAAATTGGGAGGAACACATTCATGTACAATAACTCTTTAACCAAAAGGTGCACTTAATCCACATCAATTTTTGATGTTGTAAAATTCTAACAGGATTTTTTAAATCTTCAAAGCTTTTTTATAAAAACAGTAAGTAAATCCAAAATACTACATTTTACAACTCAGTTTCTTAAAGCCCCTTCAGATTAAGGTTTTTAAGAGCCAACTAAAAAGTTTTCCTTGTTTTTCAGTGAGATACTTAGAGAAGTTTTTGTGCAATCTGATACACAATGGAGGCATTAAGAATGCAGAAAACAGGAAAAAGTTATATTGAGTTGTAAAAAGTAGCTTGGAAACTTCTTATGACTCAGCAGTTCCATCTCAAGTCTCAAAACTCCACAGCTCAGGCAAACTTGTTCAGTGCTGTGCAAGCTGTTATTTCTCAAGCCAAGGTCAAGCTGGACAGGAAGAGATCACTTCAAAGAAACTTTAATAGTTTCAGACAACTTCTGGAAAGAAATGGAAACATCAGCTTTGCAGATAACCCCGAGTTGTAAGTTTTTACATGGGTCTTTTTACTTCATTATGTGCTTTGTTATGGTGCCAGGAGCAGATCTAGCTGTGGGTTCATCTCAGCCTGTCTGCCACAGAGCTATGCTGGACACCATTTCCCATCCCTAATTAGAGGTCAGAGAGATCACATGCCAGGGAGCTGCAGGAGGTTAACCCTGCTGCAAAGTGCCTCCCACCAGCATTGCAACAGCAGCTTCAGGCTCTAAACCAGACTGGAATAACCCTGCAGTGGCTGTGCAATGGAAGTTCGTGGGTAAAAGGAAAGAAATCCTTTGACATGTGTAAAGTTCTTCCCTCCTTGTTAAATATTTATAGTTCTGAACACTCAGACACAAATAACACAAAAGGAATAAACAACCAGGCCTTGTGCACCAGGGGGTTGTGAAAAAGTGAGCCCAGGACACAAAGAAGCTGCCAGGATATTCCAACACATCCCTGCCAGCATCACAGCTCCAGCAGGGAGACTCTTACCTTCTCAGTGACAGCCGTGAGGACCATGGCATGGGTCATCAAGGATTCTCCAAAGATCAGCCGTTCTGCTTTGTTCATGTTCTTGATGGAGACACCAAACACCAGCTCATGATTAAATCTAGCAGAAAGACAAATAGGCCACATGAGAAAGGATGCAGGGAGAGTTCTCACTGAGTTAGGGAATCAGGAGACTGCCCTGTGCCAGGACAGTGCACTGGCACACGAGTTCAGCCAATTTTAATGCCAGAATAAATGCAGAAACCAATCCCTTTAGGAGATTCTCTCACTATATATTAGACATTTAAATAAGTAAGAATATTTAACAGCTACTCATAGTGCATCTTTAAAGGATTCAGATTAAATTAACAAGTAAAAAAAACATCTGCTGCTGCTGAATTACTTAAATATACTCTTTTGGGGTATATAATTCAAAGTATGTACAAATCAGTTCCTTAAGCAGCTAAAGGACTGTTCACATCCTCACTGAGTATCCCAAATGACACTCTGGTTTGATTCTCTACTCACATATTCAGGTCATTGATTCCCAGCTTGCCATAGAAGTGCTTTGCCACGTCACAGCCAAACCACACAGCCTGCAAAGAGAAGGAAGGGTCATGTCTGGCCCAAATCCCAGGAATTTTACATGGCATGGGCTGCACTGTGCCACCCACAGAGAAACCAAACCCACCTCGCCATCCTTAATAGATGCTGCAGCCAATTTCTTCAAGACCTCCACGGGCTGGTTGTTGTAGAGAGTTTTCCTCCCTCCAGCCATGTTGCCCAGGTACTCCACTGTGTAGAGCCTGTTGTAGGGATTCTGGGGTCGAGGATCATTCACTAGACAAATCTGCCAAAAGCCAAGATGTCATAAAGTAAGGTGCAACATAACTGAAATCTCTGAAGAGTGAATCTAGAAGGATTTCAGGGAATGGTTTTTGTCCCAGCCAGCTGCCTGCTCCATTAGCAAACAAACCACTTGGCTGAAATAAGAGGTTTTTTAAGGTTGTGTTTGTTGGGGTTTTTTTGTTTTCACAAGTTCACCTCATAACTGGGGCAGAGCAGCTCTGCATGTTATTCCTTCTCTAATGTCTGCCTTATGACATATTACAACTGATTAGATCATTGCATATTTGATCATTACAAAACCATTGTGGACTGCAACACAAGATCCCAGATAACTGAAGGGCAGAGCACAAACAGCACAACAGGGAGAATAAACACGGGGCCATCTCTGACTTGGGCAAGCAGTGCCCATCCCATGTGCTGCAGCTACAGGGGGGACAGACACCACCAACGGTGGAAAATAAGGTGTTTAGCAGCAAAAAAAGGTCTTGGAAAGCTTTCAGCATCCCCAACCTTGTCCTCCATGTTGAAGTAAGGCTTCACATGCTCGTTGTAGAACTGCACCGGGGTCATGGGGCCGTATTTGTGGTAGTTCTTCTCCTTATCCCGGAACTCCCAGCAGAAAGTCTCCGGAGGGCTGCCCAGGCAAGTGCTCACTATTCTGAATA
>VZTH01004093.1:72215-155847 GCA_013397815.1 Aleadryas rufinucha
CATGGACCCCTCACATGGAACCCTCACACAGATCGCTCACAGCGACCCCTCACAGAGCCCCCTCACACGGACCCCTCACATGGACCCCTCACAGAGCCCCCTCACACGGACCCCTCACATGGACCCCTCACACAGATCGCTCACAGCGACCCCTCACACCGGCCCCTCACACGCACCCCTCACACCGGCTCCTCACACGGACCCCTCACAGCGACCCCTCACATGGACCCCTCACACGGATCGCTCACACCGGCCCCTCACAGCGGCCCCTCACACCCACACAACCCCGGGTCCAGAACATTCCACACTGCCTGCAGACCGCGGCCTCCCCGCCCCGAGGAGCGTCAGTGCTGGGGGCTGTTTGTGGCACAAGCTCGTGTCAGTGCTGGGGGCTGTTTGTGGCACAGGCTCGGCCCTGCAGGGCTGCTGTCACCCCTGGGTGAGTGACACCCAGCCGGAGCATCCCCATCCCTCTGTCCCCAGCTCTACCCGCACGGTGTCACCTCCTGCGCTGCGACAGATTAACAGGGAGGGTTTGGGACAGGTCCCCACAGCTGGTGGTGTTGAGGCCGAGTGCCCAGGAGCGTGAGGTGGCACCGCTGTGGCACCTGGAGGGACCTCCCTGAGCACTGGTGAGCCCAGGACACGCTCTGGATCGCACTCCAGATCAGGCTGCGGAATCTTCCTCTTGAAGAACTGCCCTGCTCCTCTGAGAAGAGCATTGGTACATCACAGTCTCAAATTGGTTTACAGCATGCGGTGTTTATTGACAGTATTAGTAATGGACTATTCCAAGGCATGACGAGGCCTCAGCAGCTTGCCAGGACCTTGAGAAAAGTGCTTGAGCAGCACATTTGTTGGGGGAAGGGATGGATGGAGAGGTTTTCCACCCATCATGGTGCTGGAGCATTCACACTGGAACTCCACTGTGTGTCATGGAGCACTTGGGGCTGCCCCAAGCCCTGGGGTCTGTCTCAGCCACGGAGACAGGAGGTGCAGCAGCAGTGCTGAGTGCCAGGCAGCTTTTGCCCTGGCAAGAGAAGCTGAGATGCCCATAGGATCCTTGGGAAGGGGCAGGAAGCTGGGTGGTCACCACCCCAGCACCCTGTGGAATGGCACTGCAGGATGGAGAGCAGCTGTCAGCTCAACACCTTGCCTGATTCCTGTGCATCAGCATCACAGTCCAGTAGAGATTCCTCTGTAGACTGATCCACAACCCCTATGCCTGACTGCACGTGCATTCCTTGTTGGAATAAGCGTGGAGGGCAAGAGCTGGCATCATCTCCTGCAGCCCACCTGCCTCAGTGGTGCTCTAAGGAAAGGTTCCCAGTGACCAGTTCTAACAGTTCTGACACTCTAAGCAGCAGGCTAGAATCAACAGATGCAAAGAACACTTATATTTTGAAAAAAACATCTAAACTTGACCCAAAAAAAACTTGTTTCAGTGCTTTATCTCATCGTCTCACACAATGGCTTTGGTTGACCACTAGAAATGATGTTTTCTGGGTGTTCTTTACCTGCAGCAAAATGAACAGAAGAAACAAAAAATCACCTCCTAGGGAAAAAAAAACCCACAAGTAAGTTGAATTCATCTGAGCTGTGCTCAGCTCCAGAAGGCTGTCAGCAGGCTGAGGATATGACATTAGGGTTTTTTCCCTTCCAGTGCTTGCACACAGGGGTAGCCAGAGCCCTGGGATGGCCAGGGAAGGGCTGGATTTGTGTGTGTCCTGTCATGTTCCCAGGGACCCCTCTCTGCTGGGACAGGAGGTGTGGGTTGATGTTCACCAGCCAGAGCAAGAGCTGGATGGGTTTATCATGCTGAGTGCACTTTTCCAGCTTCTGCCCATTTTTAAGAAGGAATTCATTTGGAATAAGCGTGAATAAGCAGTCAAATACTTACAGAGCTGTTTCTCTTGGTTTCTTGAAGCACTGAAAAGAAAGAAACAGTCCTGTTATCTTTCACGTTTCCTGGCCGTGGGGATACTGTTACAAATACTGCAAGTACATAATGCCTTCTGCATGAAATATCTAATACTTGATTTATCTACTGGTAATTCTAAAGCAGAAGGTAGTTTGTAGCAGTTTTCTAACAGTGAAAAGCAACATTATGAAATAGAATAGAAAAAGTATTAGAAAAATAGAAAAGGGCACTGCAGCAAACAATACTATTTTTTTTCCTATGGAACTAGAGCTTTCCATACCTTAAAAAATTTATCTTTTCGAGCCACAATTCCAAAAAGTACTGTGATTGTAACCACCACGACAGCAGCAATAACGGCCTCCATGGGAAAAACAGGTTTTTTATCTGTCAGGAAAGAAGAGGTTGGATATGTGAGAGATCAGTGCAGTCACATAACCCAGAACATCTCCCAGGACTGTGTAAAGACATATTTCTTTTCCCACAGCTGTCACTGCTGAGTTAACTGTTGCTCTCTGCTGTCTGCAGACTGACTCTGTGTGTGTTAGTCCCCTGGAAAGAAAGGAGCTGAGCCTGCATTTTGGTGAACTGAAGAAGAATTGAAGCATCAGTTCCTGAAGAAGATCCCCCAGGCACTGTTATGCTCAGAAATAAGGCTGTCCAGAGGTACCACTGACACAGGTAACATTGCTTCCCTCCCTGTGCCAGGAGGGCAGAAATGGAAGGGTCTGGACAGAGGTGGGAAATAGGTGCCTGGTGGGTCACCTCATTCAGAGTCACCTGTCTGAGCCCTGAGCACCCAGCCCCTGTAGTCACTTCTGGAGCATAACTCCTCTTGCCTTAAGCAGCTCTTTGGGCATGACAGAATACTGTGGTCAGAGTAAGATGCCTCAAGTAAGACCTGAGGTGCTTTAAACCACACTTGAGCGTGCCCTGTCAGCGTGGGAGGAGCGACAGTGGGATGAGCCTGCCCCGGGTCACACTTGCCAAATGCTTTTGAATAACAGGTAGAGCAGGAGAGGCCCTTCCTGGTGCTGTGGTCCCAGGCACAGGCGCAGGGAGAACTCCTTGCTGTTGCTGTGCCCTCCGAAGTCCATGCAGGGAATTTACCACACTCCACTCACACTTCTTAATATAAATGGACTGTTGTCATTATAAAAGAGAACAAAGAGTTATTTGTAAAGCTTGTTGTTCAGCAGCAGCCTTGTTACCTTCAACTATGAGGTGGAAATCCCTTGTCCCATTTCCCAGAGGTGATTCCACCACACAGGTGTAGGTCCCGTTGTCAGACTTCTGCACTTTTCTGATGGAGAGCCGAAAGACCTCACTGGTCTGGTATAGCTCGTGATGATTCTGCTGCAGGGTCAAGCTGTGGTTGTCCTTGTACCAGGTGGTTTGGGCCTGAGGGTTGGATTTGGAGTTGCAGGTCAGAGTAGCATCTTTGTCTTCTTCCACATGGAGGGTCTCCTCTCCACTCAGCTGGGGAGGAACTGTTCACAGGAATGCAGTTCAACGGGTCATTAATAATGCTGCTCATGGAATCACAGAACCATTTAGGTTGGAAAAGCCTTCTCAAATTGAGTCCAGCCGTTAACCCCGCACTGCCAAGGCCACTACTAAACCACGTCCCCATGTGCCGCATCTACACACCTTTTAAATCCCTGCAGGGATGGTGGCTCCACTGCTGCCCTGGGCAGCCTGTGCCAGGACTTGGTGACCCTTTCGGTGAAGGAATTTTCCCTAATACCCAATCTAAGTCTCCTCTGGCACAACTTGAGGCTGTTTCCTCTTGTCACTGGTTACTTGGGAGAAGAGACTGACCCCATGTTGCTCTAACCTCCTTTCAGGAGCTTGAGGAATGCCCACCATTTAACACAAAATAAGTTCCCTTCACACATCCCTTGTGCTCCTTGTTCAGTGGTCTAACACATCACAGTAGTGCAGCCTTTGTGAGGGAATGAGGAGGGCAATCAGTGGCAGAGACTGTTGCTCCAGTATTTCTTCTGCCCTGACTTGTATCCTTGGGAAATAATCCAGGTGGAGGCAGGGACATATCCAGAATATCTTTCTTAAGGGCCCACCCACTCCTATAAAAGAGGCCTTAGATCAGGCCACAAGCACCACTGTGGGAAGGGAGTGCCTTATCACGTGAGTTATCTCCTCCTAAACGCATTTTTTCTTGGTGAAGACAGCGCACAAGGGTGCAAAACACCGCCCAGACAGAGCTGCTTGGCCCATGACTCCATCCCACCCCAGCCATTCCACACAGAAATCCACCACAGCCACTCACACTGGATATCCAGGATCACAGACACCTGCACTGACTTGTCCCGTGCCAGCCTGCACGTGAAGGTGACTCCGTTGTCAGACTCGTTGACCGGGGATATGCAGATGTTACTGATGTTCACTTTATTCCCATCTTTCAGATCCACCTGCCCATCTCCCCGGTACCAGAGCAGCTCCTCGGCCTGGCTGCTGTTGTGCACGAGGCACGAGAGGGAGATGGGAGGGCCAAGCTCTGTAGTCAGGGTGAAGTCAGCAGCGTGGTTATTTACAGACAGTTCCAAACCTGCAGAAGAAGGAGGACGAGGACATTTAAGGATCCTAAGCCATACTCTCCCCACAAAAGCTGCCCTGCTCACTTCTCCAGGCCTCGACCTTGGAGGTGGGATGAGACTTTCAGGTTTCAATCTAACAGCTTTCAGTTGGAGCATTAGTTTTTGAGACAAGAAACTGTCTTCATCTCAAAGCTCCCTTTACAGTTGTTTAAAATAAAAATCAAGTTTTTGCAGCTGACTGCCAGAACACTAAGGCCTGACCTGTGACAACAAAATGTCTGAAACCAGGAGTGACCCTGTGACACCCAGCAAAAGGTCATTCCCATCCCATCACCCTCCTGCTGCCCGTCACTGCTGCAGCACCACCGTGCTCACTGTTTGATACTCTGTTTTTCAGTTGGAGCTGGATGCCCTTGGGACTATAAATTAGTTAATCAGCCCTTCAGCTGTATCCTGGCTGTTGCAGAGCTGCAGTTTGTCAAAGGTGCAAACCTCAGGACATACTAAATGAACAACCAGTATGGGAAATAAATTATTGTAATAGGATGAAACTCACTACTGCAGCCTGGGCCAGAGAATAATGAATTAAAAATATAGCTCAGAATATAAAGGTACTAAGGCCCTGTGAATATAAAGAAGTCTGAAGGTCCCTGTCTGAAGGTGTTCCCAGGTAGCCAAAGCTATCACACTTCTCACTGCTTAGAGCAGGTTTGGAAACTGTGGCCACATCATCCCTGCTGCAATAATGCTGGAAAACACTGAAGTTTCTCCATCCCATTCTCTGCTACTCTCAAAATCAGAGGCCAGTTTTCAGACAGTCCTCTGGGCATGACCTCTAGAACACTCCAAAGCTGGGATGCTGCTGTGGCACATCACCCAGCCCTGGGCAGTTTCAGTAGTTGGTGTGATGGGGCTTGGACAAAGCCAGGATGGATTTTTCCATTGCTTACCTGTGGCCACACATGCCAAGAAGGAAATGGCAAGGACGGGCGCTCCGTAGGGGACGGCGAGGCTGCGTCTCTGCGCCATCTCGGAGGGGCCCAGCTGGCTCTGTTGGAGAGAGGGTCACAGCACTGCTGCCTCTGCTCAGGGCTCACAGGGGTTAATCCCTGCTGCCATCAGACACCCTGGGGAGAGCCCTCACATCGGGGACAGGGTCACCAGGGAATAAACTGAGTCGATTGTTGCACGGCATTTTCCAGTTCAGAGCAGATTCAAGGGGGTTTTATGTCTCTAATCTCCATTACATGAGTTTGTTGTCTCCAGTCACCTCTCACTCAGGGAAACCCGTCTCCGGATCAGGTAGCACTGGACTTACCTTGGGAAGAGTCTCTGGGGAGGCTGCTTCTGCTGGGAAATGCACAGTTCTTTCCCCTCCTTATTTATAGGGTCTGAATTTTAGTATTTTATGGTAGTTCATAAGAAATGAGTCCATAAAATGAGTTCAAGGCCTCGTTCAATTCCTGGATTTCTGAGCTCCCTGAATACTGAAGAAAAGTATTTGCTGGGCTCTGCTGGCTGTTTTATGAGACTTGCTGAGGCAATGAGTAACTAATGAGAGAGTTCCTGCATCAGCCATAAAGACTTTCAGCCAAAAATAATACTTTTTTTTTCAGCTTTCTGGGTGTTCACAGCAGTGTTTCAAGCCACAGGGATTTTATCCTAGATTATCCTAGAGCAGGAGTAGACTCTAATTTGTCCCTTTCCACCCAAAGCTCCATTGCCATGACCTCCTTTGAGTGGAAAATGAGAAAATTCACTGATTCAGACTTTGAACTGCATGTTGGCAGAGGAGAGAGCAGACACTGTCCTGCTCACCAGTGTGTACCCCCAGGCTGCTCCTGTGCTTAGCTCAGCCCTGGGCACCTCCCAGCATAGAGCCAGGGGGTCTGTCCCAGCTGTCCCCTCTGCTGGGACAGCTGTGCCCGGGCTGTGAGTGCCTGGGCAATCCAGCCCAAAGCATTTGGCTACGTGGAAATCTGTCTGAGAGTGCTGCTTGTACCTCAGCAGGGTGATGGTGACGTGGTTGCAATGCACGGGGTCCTCGCAGCCTTCAAACGTGTTGTCAGTGCTGCCAGTGTCCCTGCAGGCACATCACTCATCAGGAATGGGCTCAGCAGAGCCATAAAGTGCATTTCATGAGCAGGAGGAGCCTGGGATGTGTCCTTGGTGTTTTCTTTGCCCGTGGACGCCGTGTCCCAACTCAGTGACACAGAGGTGGGCAGGGAGGGCTCCTGCTCTGGGGCTGCTGCCTGCACACACAACACAGGAGCACACAGCACTGGTTATTTGTGGGGCTGTTGCAAACAAGGGTCACCTTTGACTGTTAATATAACTCTGTGTTTATGGGTTTACCCTTAAAACCAACAGGGAATCATTCTCAGTTAAAAAAGTGTACGTGTACAAAAGTCCCTGAAAGAGAGAGTTCTCAGTCTCCCTTCTAGAAAACTGCCCTGTCCTTGTAGCTGGCTTATGGTTCAGTACAAACTTCAGTCCAAATGCTCTTCCCAGGAGTAAAGTGATCTTTGTGGTTTGGACTTAAGCTGAGTTGAAATAGAGAGGGTTTCAAAGGAATGGGCTGGGAAACAGCTCACGTGCTCCCACCACAACGTGAGCCAAAGGCAGGAGAGTGCAGGGAAATCTGTGCTCCCTCTGGTCACTGCACTACACTGATTGACACTCTGGAGAAGAAGGAGGTGTTGGGAGTAAGTGAGGATGAATAGAAGGAAAGAATGGAGTTTGGGAGTATTTCTTTCAATGTAGAAATGAGAGTGAGGGAAAGGATTGTCAGACAACAGCTGTTCTGTGGGGGTTTCTTATGATGTGAGGCCCAGCACCAAGTGGGACCTGGGTCAAATTCTGTCTCAGCAGGTCCCTGACAGGCAGCGAGGTGAGCTGAGGTTCATGTGGAGCAATGGCAGTGTTCTCTTTTGCAATGGGCTTTGGGATCTGCTGAAGGAAGAGGGACTAGAAAATCAAGGTGTTACCTGGCCAGAGGCACTGAAAGGCAGCTGTTTAGACCTGGTAAGAATTAATTTCGCAATGGCTTTTTACACTTTTCTTTTTATACAGGGTGTAATTAATCTCGTGGGTGTCTAATTACTGAGGTCTAGAGTTTTGTGGTTTGTGTTCTCCACCTTCCCATTACGTTTTGGAGGGACGTAAACCTCATGTTCCAGAATGTAAAGCAGCCACTAATGACTCAGACTGGGAGGAACCTCTTCAGGGAGACAAGTACTCCATAACCCTCCACAGCAAAGGATCCAACCCTCACATTTGAGGTACTTGGATCTGCACTGCCAAGGCTGGATTAGACAGACCATGGGCTAGAGTCAGTAACCCACCCCACTGGTTCCTGCTTGTCATCCTTATGGCAACCCCGGACCAACAAACCCAGAATAAAACTCTTGTTAAATATGACTCTGAACAGCCTCAAAGGAATTAATTAATGAGCACCAGTCTATTCCTGGGTGTAATCCAAGCCTTAGAAACTTGAGAAGATTTAGAACATGATAGAGATTGAGCAGAAGTTTTTTTTCCATTGGGTCTCTTAACCTCCAACTCCAAACTTCCCAGCAGTTTGGGTTCTGTGTGGATCTCCTCAGTGCCTGCGGGAGCACGGAGAACAATTCCTCATCCTCCACACTCTCACTAGCAGATGAGATCTTGATTTATACTCAGCAGAGTTCTGAGGGCTGATGGTTGCTCCTGGAGTCGGGGGCATGGCAGGATCTGCACAGACGTGTGGAAACTCGGGATTGTATCTATGGTTTTGTCAAGCAAACAAAGGCTGTAACATGGCTGTAATCCTGCTCCAGAAAACATGTTCCTGCAATAGTGCCTGAGGCTCTGCTCTAAGGCTGCTCCCGTCTTCCTACTCCTTGTGGTTCCCCACTTCTAATCCCTTCTTAATATGTGGTGCTACATATTTTGCAACATTTCCATTGTTGGAGGATGACTGTAACACCCAAATCCAGTGCCTCTCCTTGCCAAATAACTGGGCTGGAAAGCGAGGCTGTCAGGGAATGCTGCTTGAACTTACTCAGCACTCCTGTTCCCTCCCACAAAACCTATTTTTCCCAAGTATAAAGATTATGGAGATGTGATGTGCCCTGATTTCTCCCAGCCTAGACCAAACATATTTCTCATTGGTGAGATAGACAGATCTCAAGTATTTTTTTCATAAATTTGTTAGTAAATCTGTTTTCTAATGATCCTTATATAAAAGTCACATGCTGTGCCACTGAACACAGGGATGATGACTGAGCTTTATCCTTGGGAAAGAATAGGAATAGTTAAAGAAGCACTAAACCAGGTAAAACTTTGAGATTTTAAAATAAATTCAAATGAAAAAGAGGCATTAATGAAGAAACAGATCCTGGGATCAATAAAACGGAAGAGAAGCCTCTGGGAAGGTGAGGCTCCAGCACGTGTTGGACGTGGATGCCACCTGCTGGGTACCCACCCACGGAAGCTGGTGGGGAGCAAAGTCACCTGGGAGCGCTGGAAACCGGATGAGATCCCTGTGATCACCTTGGCAGGAGCTCAGAGGCAGTAAATCCTGTAGGAGGCTGAAGCCACACTCATGACTGGGGAGGATGCTAAACTTGGTGCCTGTTTCATGCTGGTGGCCAGTACAGGACATTCCCTAGCAGGATTCCCAGAGCTGCTTCTCTTTCAAGACTGTATTCTGCTGTGGCTGCTCTACAGCCTGGACCTCAGATATTTTTGTCTACCTAGGAACTTTCATCACCAGTGGGATTTCTTGGAAGTGCTCTGCTGGAAAACCAAGTGCTGATTTGATCTTGTGAAGTGCTGCCAAACAGTATTAGCAGCTTTAACTTCCCTGCTGTGGGGTCATCCCTCGCTCCCTCTGCGAGGAATCTGCAAAGACTGAGCTGCTCCATCTTTCCAGTTCATGGGGGACCATTTGCTGCCGATCTTCAGGAGAAAATCACATTCCTGCTCCATGGTTGGAAGCACTGTGGAGTGTGGTGAGGCAAAAGCCACAGCTCCTGAGTAACCACAGCACTGGCACAAGGCAGAGTTGAGGAGGAGGAGGAGGAAGAGGAAGAGGAAAGGGAGGAGGAAGAGAAGGAGGAGGCAGATCAGTCCCTAACCTGTGTATTTGCTCACCCAGGGATGTGAAAGTCAGAGCTCTCCTTGGCTGGCCCAAGGAAATGTGAAGGGTTTGTTGTTACTGGCTGCTGAGCAAATGAGCTGGTGACTCATCAGCCTTTGCCACATGCTGCTTTTACAATCGGCCTGTTGGAGTTCCAGACAACTGGGCTTTTATCAGCTAAAAAGGGAAATGAGCTCAGTTACTCTGAGCTCAGAGTAAATCCAGAGCAATTCACTTGTAGACTGAGGACTTAAAGCTATATAGTGATCACTTCCAAGACTGCCAAATTCCCTTATGACATTCCTTCTCCCTTTTGGTTTAAGAACATCCTGATGACCAAGGTCTTTTGGCTTTTCCAGTTTCATTTGATCTGGGGCATCTTTTTGATGTTTCCCTGTTTCCTGCTTGTTCCTCTCCTAATGATTGTGCAGCACAGATGAGCCCCAGGAAAGAGAAGCCAATTTTCTCTCCCTTTCCTCAGGGCCCTTCTGATGCTGTACCATGCTTGGCTCACCACGAGTTTGCATCATCTGATCTCTTGCGTAAAGGATCCCGGAATGCCGTCCGATGAAGGAGTTATAGTTTCAGATGGTTCCCCTGAAAATCAGTTTTATGTGCTAGATTTGGGGCTTGTGTCTCCAACAGGAAATGCCAGAGCTGGGGAGCAGATGTGTACATGAGATACTACTGAAAAGTTAAACAGGAATTGACAGGAATCTGCTGTCGGAGATGGAGATTTCCATTGTTTTATGGATTGCAAGGTGATTTTTGCAGAGTAAGGTGCCCTGCCTTTAGTCCTTTTCATCTCACCTGCCCTCACAAAGAGAATTAGATGGAGGAAACACCAAAGTACTGTTTGTATCTCTTCTGAGGCTCATGGCTCTGCAGTCACAGCCACATGCAATGCAAACATCACGGTTTACAATGACTTTAATCCCCAGAGGCCCGATCCGAGCAGGAAGCTCGCTCAGGGCTGGCCACATGCGCTTCCCGCCAGGAAGACGGAGGCACCAGGAGCAACCAACACCTCGTGTCCCGTGACCCACAGCTTGTCACCGTGCCCAGGCAAAGGCCACCCCGTCCTTCCTCCCCACGTCCTGGTTGGTGTTCCGGCTTTATCCGTTGGAGAGGAGGGGCCTGTCGTGACCCCTCCGAGGTACCGGGGCATCACCCGGTGCTGCTGTTTGTCCCCCCGTGCGCAGTAACTCCGTGTGGGGTTATTCACCTCTCCCGCAGCGGTGAGCGCTGCGTGGAACAGCTCATGCGGGGGCGTTCGTGAGAGCAAACAGCGAGCGCGGAGAGCCAAAGGCCGCGCTGTCCCGAAGGAGGACGGAACCCCCTGCCCTCGGAGCCCCCTCCGCGGGGAGCGCGAGTGGCCCCGCTCCGCTCCCGCTGAGCGCCGCGGCGGGGCCGGGCCCGGGGCAGCGCCGGGGCCCGCAGNCCTGCACTCGACCGAGCTGGGCGAGGCGCTGCGGGCGCTGGCGGCCGCGGCCCCGCCGGGCCTGGTGCGGCTCTTTAGCATCGGGCAGTCAGTGGAGAATCGGCCGCTGTGGGTGCTGCGCCTCACGGCCGGGCTGGGCCCCGAGCGCCCCGACGAGCCGCCCGGCGGCGCGGCCCCGCCCGGGCGGCCGCAGGTGAAGCTGGTGGGGAACATGCACGGGGACGAGCCGCTGGCGCGGCCGCTGCTGCTGCGCCTGGCCTGGGAGCTGGTGTGGGGCTGGGCCGGCGGCGACGAGCGCATCGTCCGCCTGCTCAACACCACCGACCTGTACCTGCTGCCCAGCCTCAACCCCGACGGCTTCGAGCGCGCCCGAGAAGGCGACTGCGGCGGCGGCGCCGAGGGCGGGCGGGAGAACAGCCACGGCCGCGACCTCAACCGCAGCTTCCCCGACCAGTTCGGGGACGCCGATCCCAACCTGGAGCCCGTGCCCGAGGTGCAGGCGCTCATCGACTGGATGCGCCGCAACAGGTGAGTGCTGCCCGGTTCCCCCTGCCTGGCGCGCCGCTCCGGGGAACGGGAGACCCTCGGCTTCGCTCCCCGGGGGTGTCAGCCAGCTTCCAGCCCTTCCCGGTGTTTCCCAGCAGGGCCTGGGGGGAAGGAGAAGTAATTTCCCCACCTGTTTATCTCCATCCTGCCTCCCTGCGTCGGCTCTTCATCACAGCCGGGACCATCCTGTGCTGGGGAGAGCATTTGGCGGCCCCAGTGTTTGTGCACCTGCCAAGAAGCTGCACCAGCCCCGCAGGGCACAGCTTGTGCCCTGCACACACCCAGATGTTGTGGCCTCCATGGCCATGTGCGTGTGTCCCATCTCCCCGAGTCTGTGGCTGGAAACTTCCCGCCTGCTTCACTGTGAGCTCGTCGGTGGGTCTTGCTCTTAGGGCCAATAATGCTTTCTCCACGATCTGTGGGATGCTGGAAATATTTGGGGTTAAGTGTGCAGCTTGTCTGTGTACGAGCATGCTAACAAAGTTGTGTTGGACAGGGCTTCCCCTCATCTTTGTGCTCCATGGAGAATTCCCTGGATTTAGGAATAATGCTCTATGCACCAGCGTTTCCAAAGACAGGCCCTGTTTCTACAGCCCCCTTCCCCATGTCTTCAGTTGAAGCACGTGGGACTGAGCCTCAAGCATCCATGCTGACCTGTTTGCCTCTCCCCATCCTAAGGGGTAGCACAGTGGGAAGCTGCTGTGCCTGGAGTGGGAGCAGCCCAGAAGGGGAGATGGTGCCTTCAAAGTCCAGCTCTGGTGTGGGGGTCTGGGGCAGTCCCAAAAAGTGCAGTGGCCAGGCTGGGCACTGATTCTTCATTTGCCGTGTGTTCTTCAGAGAACTGTGTAAGGTCCAGACCACAAAGGTCAGTGCAATCAACCGTTGGAAACTGTGCAGAGAAAGCAGCAATGCACTTCAGCAAACTGTGGCCCTCTCCCCAAAACAGGGGTAGGAGGAGATGGAGAGGGGGTGACTGATGGCCTCAGTGCGCTCTGGGGCTGTTGGTTAACTCCAACCAACACACACAATGTTCAGCATCATGGAATGGTTGCTCATGTTTAGGAACCAAAATTTGTGTGAACAAATGATCTTTATTAAAACTTGGTGGATGGCAGTGTCCATGGGGATGGTGCTCCAGAGGAATTTCAGGAACTTCACCAGTAACTGCTTGTCCTAACAATCCTTTAGGACAGCTCTGGTGCAGCACTTTGCACTGAAATCCCTCCAGAGTTGGTTCAGTTCAAAATCAGTTACTAGTGAATCTCTTGTGCATCCTTTGTATAATTTTGAAAACGCCTTGAGCTTTTTTTATTTTGTTCTCTTAGCATGTGAGGTGGGATTTGCTGTCAGCCGGGGTGAACCAGGAAGAACGTGGTGCTTTGTGCGTCCCTCTGCCTGGCAGCACCAGTTAATACTGGTGTAATTGTTAGGCTAACACAACTGCTGATAGAAAAATGAATGGGTAAACAGAACTGTTTGATTAGAAAGGGAGATAGTGGGTGTAATGCAATTTGTGTGCACTATTTTAAGCAAGGTAAAGGTATTGGTCACATTACCTCTGCTTGGAAACCAAATCCCATTTGAGCAAATGCACAGGGGAGCTCTTTTTCCCCTCAGTGCTGTGTTTGGTGGGAAGAGGAAGAACAGAGACCTTTGGGATTCATTGAAATGCTTGTGCTGCCTGTGATCAAACTGAAAGGGGATATGGGGCATGCCCTGCTGTATTTTCTGGCTTGGGATTTTAACAGCTCTGTCTCACATCCAGATTTTATTTGAGAGTTAATTCTGTTGCACATACCAGGTGTACCCAGCTTGATGAAGAGCTGTGCGCTGCTTGTGTGTCACTGAGTTTGGGGGCTCAGTCTTAGGCTGCAGCAAAAAACTCATTCCATCTCCAGTGATGCCAGATGTCAGTTTGGGGAGCCACTCAGCCAGTCCTGAGAGCCGGGTTATTGCAAAAATCTGCAGATTTCCCCGCTGTGCTCCCCCTTGGACGCTGTTCAGTCCCTCTGACAATGCTGCGGGCTGTGTTGGGGCTGGAACATGTCTCCCAGGATAGGGTGTCATGTCCAGCAGTAGCTGGCTCGGTGTCAGGTGTGTGTCTGTTAACAGAACCTTGGTGTAGCTGCAGCTCCAGGTGTGCTCCCTGCACAGGGCTGATGGAGCAGGCTCCAATTGATTCCACTTCCAGTGTGTGCATTTGCCTCATTAGTCCCAAACAGAGTTTGGAGGCTCCTGAGAGCGTGGTTTGGGTGGGAAAGCAGCAGAATAACTGGTTGGGATAGTTGCTGTAGCCAACTTCCTGTTGAAATGTCTCCAGTACGACTTTTTCTCCCTTTCCTTGCCAACCCCAGGTTTCTGCTCTCTGGCAATCTCCATGGTGGCTCCGTGGTGGCGAGCTACCCCTACGATGACTCTCCCACGCACAGGCCCACAGGAGTCTACAGTAAATCAGCTGATGATGAAGTCTTCAGATATTTGGCAAAAGCTTATGCATCACATCACCCCATCATGAGAACTGGCAAACCCAACTGCCCTGGGGAGGAGGGAGAGACCTTCCCAGACGGCATCACAAATGGTGCCCAGTGGTACGATGTGGAAGGTAAGCTGTGCTCCCCTGAGAACTCACATCCAGACCAGCGGTGGTTGTCCCAGAGGAAAGGACCGTGGGTTAAGTGATATTTTTAGCTTTGAATGTGTTCTGGCAGCTTGAAATGAAGAGAGGTGGCATCACGGGAACACCAGCTGATGAGTAACAGCTTGGGAGATGTCTGTAGGGAAGAGATCACAGCAAACTGGAGGATTCTTCCTGACCCCCTTAGGTGGTGGAGAGTTGTCCTGCATGTGGGAGACTTCATTTGCCAATGAACTCTTGTAGGTGTCTTGATGGTTGGAAATTTTGATACAGGAAAGAGGAAATGATTGTTAAAGGTATTAAACCAATGCCAGTGTTCTGTGAGAGGTCTTTTAACCTCTGAACTTGTAATTTTGTGATTATAGAATAGCCTGGTGTAAAACTATGTGAAATTTAGATGCATGGTCTGAGCTAACCAAGGAGTTCTTGCTGGAAGTGGGGTCAGCAGCTTTTCCATGGACTGCTCTACTTGTAGACCTGTGTGGAGGGTGACAGCCTGCATGTCCTGTTCTCATCCACCAGTGTGGGAGATCTAGAAGGCATCTGAGTTTTGGCCTGCTGGAGCCTCCAGGAGAGCTCCTGATCCCTCCATTAGGCAGCTGCACATGGCAGTGAGCTGAAAAGGAGCAAATTACCTCCTGGTGCCACCACTCTGCCTGTGCAGGTGGAGGTTTCTGGCCTGGCTCAGCCACGCAGTGAGTTGCTCTGTATGTGTTGGTTTGGTTGAAAATTTAAATAATAATTTACATGAGGAGAAGCTCTCATGGACAAGAGCTCCCAAGTTACCCCATTGCTGTGGCCCCTTGCTGGATGCTGTACAGCCACGGCCTCACCGATCAGGGCAGGAACTGCTGTGGTGAGAGCAACAAAAAAGTCGCAGAAATGATCTCAAGAAGTGGTGCTGCTTTGCTGCTCTGCTTTCCCTTGTGCTGTGGCTGAGGGATGATGGCAGAAGTGCTGAGCAAGCAGTGACAGCCAATGTTGTTTATCCTTCAGAGCTTACAGCTTAACTATTTCCAGTAAGACAGTGTCTTTCTGGAACATGGGCTTTACAGCAGAGTCCTGTGTTAATCCTGCATCTAGCTTGCTTGGGAAGGCTGGAGAGGGATCCATTATAGGGCCTGAACACATAATCTCTGAGCTGGAAGAGGAAGGCTTGATTTTTAGCAGTGGCTGAATCATTCCCCAGGATTTCACTGGGCAAATAAGATGTCGTGTTCAAATAAGATGCGGTTTGATCTCCTTCTCTACCAGCTGTCTCCTTCCCTCTACCCTGCTGAGCATGCCAGCCTTGGTGTTTGCTGGCTCAAGGTTCATTCTGCTGCTGTGAGAACTCCAGCAGGAGGAAAGTTTGTGTAATCTGGTGACTTGGCTTATGAGGGAACAGGATATCCTGGATGATCTGTGCTGCCTTGTTGTGGTGGCTGTTGTTACAGGCAAACACCTCAGTTGGGAGGTTTCTTAACTGCAGCTCTGAGGTCTTCTGTCCTTGTAAAGAAGTGGGTTGGGTGTGCTCTGAGGGGAAAGTTGTTCCAGAGCTTTGGATCTGTGTTCCCCTGACCCCAGAGAGCAGCAGTTTTCACTGCAGGGATGACTTTTTCATCCTCCTGGTTGGTGGCTGTGGCACTGGTGCGTGAACCTTCCAGGCTGCCTTTGCTCTGCCTGCAGGGCAAAGAAATGGCAACATTTTCCTTTCACAGGAAATAAGAGGTGTGAACTGCAGACCGGATTGCTCTGTGCTGCCATCGCTGTGGTTTGTATCTCTCCAATAGCCTCCAGCGCCCAGTCTCTGCAGAAACAAACCCTTTCTCTGTGACAAGCCACAGTCTCGGGCTCAGCACTGATGGCTGTAGGTGACTCACGGGCAGAGATTGCAGGGAGGATGCACTGACGTGGACTCTAGAGTGGGACATTGCTGAGGGTGACAGCAGCCCTTGGAGCAGCTCCCCCAGAGCCAAGAAATTCGTGTAAAATGTAACCTGGAGAGAGCTTGGGTGAACTGACCAATACCACACATGTGATTTGATGTTGTGTCAATTCACCCCTTCGGGGCTGTAGGTTTTAACGTTTGTTTTTAGTAGTGGATGAAGAGCAGGCAGAGGGGAGTCAGTTGTAAGTGGTGTGACAGAAGCAGCAAAACCAGAGGCTGTTTTGAGTCATCCGAGTTGCTCAGCTCTGTGCCAAGGGCTGCAGAGGCTCGTGCTTGGATTGGGAGGCCTTTCCCAGTGATTGCAGAATTGAAGTGTGTGGTGAAATAAGGCTGGGGAAATCCCAGTCCCTGAGCTGAGCTCTAGAGGTAGATAACCAGAGCTCACGGTTCTGTGAGCGGTGCGGGGCACGTGCTCGAGGCCTCCAGATCAGGTTGTGCCAGGAGAGACTCCCGCAGGCTCCAAGTGAACTAAAGCCAGGAAAAACAAAGAAATGAGAACGTAGTGTTTCAACAGGTGGAAATTTTCCTGCCACATTTTATCATGTGAAATCAAACATGCTGTAGAGCAAACTGCCACGGGATTCATTGTCCCAGAGTTACCAGTTCAGTCTTATGCTGCTGCCAGACTCCATTAACTTCCATTTGAGTTTGCAAACAGCCTCTTACATGTGTCAGATCGAGGTGGCAACTACAAACCATGGGAGTAATTGCTAAGGTCAAGTGTGCACAGAGAAACATGGCTCTCTGCCAGACAGCTGAATTTGGCTCCTGCATTCCAGCTGCTGTAGATAAGCACGTGGGTGACTGGGATGCTTTTTAGGGGCTATCTCTGGTGTGCATGCTCTTTGTCTTCCTTTTTAACCTTTGGGGGTTTTAACTACCAAGTGGCTGGTTCAGATCGAGGGAATACATGCAAAGTTGGGCTGGGGTACGGAGAGCAGCTGAGAAATCGCTCTCATCTTATCTGTGGGCAGGATGTGCTTTGCCTTTGTGTTGTTGAGAGATCCAGATCAGAAACTAAATTCAGCATGAACATATTTTGTGGGCAGCCTTGGAAGGTTTGTTTTTACGTGCGGTCCCTTCCTAAAAGTTATTTTCTTGCTAGTTTGACTCTCTGACGTCCAAGTGTTTGAGATGTTTCTGGTGTCTGCTGGGAGGCACTTCTCAGGTTGAAGGTGGGTTTAGGTTGCCTGTGTGCTTGCTGGGTTGTTTTGGCTGTGGTTACCAACCACACTGAGCTTCCAACCAGCTTTTAGTGGCATCCAGCTCAGAGCAGTTGAAATGAGTGCTGAGAACAGTGTGGCATCACTGTGGGGGGCCTCTGTTTCCTGGGCATGGCAGAAGGCACTTGCACAGAGTGAGCTCTCACAGAAGCTCTCAGCCATGTCTTTCTGGGGATATGCACAATTTGCTGCACTTATGTGCTTGTATTTTTATAAAAGTTTTGCTGAAGTTCTTTTTCTTCTTGAGTGAAGTATTGACTTCTTCTGGTTTGAGTGTCTAAGGCTTCTTTTCACATCTATCATGAACTGCTGGGCAGTGCTGTGCTGGTGCAGCCCTTGGGAGGACTCTGCCCTTCTCTTTGAGAAAAGGCTGCTGGGCTGGGCTGCTCTGGGTCATGCAGCTGCTGCAGTTGGAGGCCCAAACCTCACCTCCTCTGAGTTTTAATGATTACAAACTAATGGACCAGAACATTCCTCTGCCTGCTTGGTGCTGCTGCTGGTGCTCACTCAGTCCCATGCTATGAGACAATCAGTTCTGAGCACAGAGTCAGCAACTTGTGCCACGTATTGAATCATGTCTCCAGCTTGCTTGGTGCCATCTGCTCCCTCTGCAGAGCAGACACAACCATTTTTCTGCTTTAACTTAGCTGCAGGTTCCTTATCTGCTGATGTCTGCTCCAGTGAGAGCTGGAATTAGTTTTCTGCATAGTGCAGTTTGAAAATAGAGTCCTTCTTGACTGGCCTGGCAGGCTTCTCCTGGCACGTGGAGTATTTATGGCATCTGGATCCTCAGGCTTGACTCTAGAGAGCTGCATTCTCCTGCTCTGAACTAGGCAGGGAGCAGAGGCCCCCTGTCAGCGTGAGCTCTGCAGTGTTGGTGCTGCAGGAGGTCTGGGATCCCTGCCTGCAGCGCACTCCTTATGCTCAGGGAGCGGGTCAGAGCAGCAGAGAGGTTTGTTCTGAGCATTTCTGTGACCTACTGCCAGCCAGGGGCTGACTTGCTGTGACATTGAGCTGCTCACTGACAAAAAGGGGAATGGTGCCTCATGGGGAGGCTGAAACTTTTCACAGTGTGGGCTAAAAGACACCCTATGAGTAAAATGCTGAAGTAAATCCAACAGGTTATCTCAGATGTTACCCGAACAGAGTAGAAGCACTGTAGTCTGGCAATTTTCTACCTCAGGTGTGTATTTTCTGCTCTGCTCCGTGACTGTAGTGCCCTGCTAGTGGCAGGCTGAGTACAGGTCTCTCTTTACCCCTCTGGGTCTCTGCATAGCCAGGGGAGGCTGTGCAGATGGTGTGTGGGAAAATACGTAATTCCACATGCTGTAAAAATAACTGTCCTGCTCTGCGACAGAGCCATGTGGAGGCCAAATATGTGCAGTGGATACAATCCAAATTTTCAAGAATGCAGTGGACTACTTTCTCCAAGAGACAGTTTTACCAGAATTGATGTAGCAAGCTCTAATTTAGTCCGTTGCTGCTCTATTATGGGTGAGCATCTGTCCTAAATTTGCTTGAATGGCAGATGAAGCACTAAATATGTTTCATAATGGCTCTGCTTTACGTATGGGTGTTTTCAAATGCATTAACGTCCTGCTAGGAGCAGATGGTTATGGGCTGGCAAATCGTTTCACTCGGCGTGGTGTTTACTGGCGAGAGAGCAGCCTGCTGTGCGTGCCTGTTCTGAGCCTGGTAACAGGAGCTGAATGGAGCTGAGGGTGGCTCAGACTCACAGCCCTTGTTTCTCTAACCCCTTGAACTGAGTTTGAGAGTTAAAAAGTCCTCCAACACTTTGTGGCCCCCTGTGCTGGACGGAAAAGTCTCTTTTCCTGTTTTGATGTCACGAGCTGCAGTGCTCTCTCTCCTTCTGGCTGCAAGTGACATTTGATTTGTTACAATGAAGGCTCCCTGTTCCCTTAGCAGCACGCTCCCAGGAGAACCGAGAGGAACTGGGACATCTTTGTTGTGATACCACCCCACACATCTTCCCAGGGGCCTGTTCTAAATCCTACTTCATGCTGTCAGTCCATCCCTGCTTTACCCGGCTGCAGTGGGGCTGCTGAATTCAGGGCAGTGGTCCCTGGCCTTTTGGGCCATCACCTCTGTTAGAAGCCTCCTCTGATCAGGTGCTGCTGCTTTTCCCCTGTTCCTGACCATGCATTAACACAGCCCCTGCCAATGCCAGGCAGTGCATTTGCATCAGGGTATTGATCCATTCTGGCTGGTTAATTGGCCAGTGCCACGGAGGGTCCCTCACTTCAAGGCGTTTGTGAATGATTAGGAAACTGCTCAAAGTAAATGAGCTCTATTGGCGCAGCACTAATGCAGCACTTCAGTGGGCCAAGCAAAGGATGGGTGCACAAAATCTGCATTTCTTACAGACCTTTTTGCTGGGGCTTTGCAGGCTGGTGCCATGATATCTGCCACAGGCTTTCTGCTTTCCATCTCCTGGACTTGGCATCTGCCCCCTTTGGAGAAAATGCATTGCTGTTCTCTGAGAGAGGGACTTCTGAGAGTCAGTTCCACTCCCTCAACTCATCCAGAGGAAATTCTGGGCCCCTGTGTCCAGGTGACCCTGGTGGGAGTCTTTCTATTGGTGTGGAGGTCTCAGGGCTCTGGTTGCAGGTGCTGCTGTACAGGTTGGGATGGAGCTGTCTAGGAAGTGGTGGCCAAGGCTGTGACACACCAGTCTGCCTGTATTATAACTAAATAAGGTTGTGTAAGCCAGAAAACATTGTCAGCACACAAAAAACAGTGTGGTGCGTCTTCCTTACTGACACAACTGCCTGATTGGGTGGTGGGAGCAATCCTTTCATGTGGTCATCTGGCTACTGTCATGTGGTGGGGTTTAGCAGGGTGATTCTGAAACCTGTTTCACAGACATGTGGGTGTTTTGGAATGTCCTTTTTATTCTTGAGAGCTCCCAGTAATGTTTAGAGGGCCGAACATTTACTGAAGTCTGGGCTCCAGATCGTGAGTGTTGGTACCTGCAGTCCTCAAGTCGAGCTGGTGCGATTCAGTCTTGTTTGAGGAACAGCTTTGCTTGCTGAGGGTTGGATGTAAACTTCAGCAAATGGGGCCAGGACACTTGCTGGGACAAGGTGACCTTTTTGGTTCATAGCAGTACCTGTGGTTTCTCTGAAGGGCAAGAACAGCAAGATGAGCTTAACACTGGGAAACAGCTCTGTTCACTCCAGTTTCCTGGTGCTCACCGAGCTTTGGCTGGTTTAGCACTCAGCTAACAAACTCTCCAGGTGTTGAAACACCCTTAAATTGATTTGAAACTGCTGCATTACAGAGGAAGCGTGGGAGGAGGCTGGTGACTTGGCCAAGAACAAGTTTCTCAGACTTTCTCAGGTGGACCTTTCTCAGGTGCAGACCTTTGGATAAGGAAAGAGCAGCTGAGGAAGTAGAGAAGGGGAAGAATTGTTCTCATCCTGTCTAGGCTTTTGGGAGAACAATTGTGTGGTCCTTGAAACTGATTCCAGTGTGCAGATTTGAGCTGCCAACTCTCAAGTTGATAGTCTGGTATTCTTTTGTATCAAAGGCCTCAGACTCATTTTGAGTGAAGTAACCTCTCTTGCAGGCAGACCTCACAAATCTGGAGGTAGTTTAGAATGCTCAGGGAAGGACTTGGCAGCTGGAATGTTCAGAGTCTGGTGTGCCTGCCCTGGCACACTGGGTTTGTCATGTCTGAAATGTAAAATGAACCTGTATGAATTTCCAAGAGCTGTGCTGACAAGTTCAGCTGATGGAGCAGTGAGACAAAGGGACTGTCACTTTGGGCTGGCTGTGGCTGATCTGAATGGCCCAGTGTTCCAGTTACAGCACAGGCTGTCATGGTAATCTGACCTGACTTTACTCCTCAGGCTGCTCACTCTGGAGCTGGGGCAGCATCCTGGGGAGATGCTGTGTGGGGCTGAAGGGCAAGGAGAAAGCATCCCGTGGTGGGGTGTGTGTGCATTGCTCTTGGAATGTGTCTCTGCCTCCTTTTCTCAGGTGGGATGCAGGATTACAACTACGTGTGGGCCAACTGCTTTGAGATCACATTGGAGCTGTCCTGCTGCAAATACCCACCGACTTCTGAGCTTCCAAAGGAGTGGGAGAACAACCGGGAATCTCTCCTGGCTTTCATTGAGAAGGTAGTGAGGGCTGGGCTGGGTGTGGCAGCTGTGAAACCTGTGTGTCCTTGGTGGGCTGGGAGCACCGTGTTCAGGTGCCCTCCTGGCTTTGTTTGCTGTGTGAGGTAATGCAGATGCTGCAGCTGCTGTTTGAAGGTCGGTGGCTGTAAAGCTGCCGTGTTTCTCTGTGGTTCTGCCACGGTTTCCACATGCCCCATGGTGGCAGAGCTCTGCTGAGAGGGGCCTTGTGGGGTGCAGTGTTACTGATTGGTGCAGATCTCTCTAAGTCATGCAGGGACATTCCTGCCTGAGGACACAGTTCCCCTGATGTTGCCTGTCTTCAGCCAGGCCCTTGCATTGTTTTCCTCAGGTCCACATTGGCGTGAAGGGCTTTGTGAGGGATGCAATCACAGGAGCTGGCCTGGACAATGCGACCATTGCCGTTGCTGGTATCGCTCATAACATCACAGCAGGGAAATTTGGTGATTTCCACCGGCTGCTGGTGCCTGGGACCTACAACGTGACTGCTTTTGTGATGGGGTAATGTCTCTGTGGCAGCCTGTGCCCACACTGCCAGCTGCTCCTGTTCCTTCTCTTGATTCCCCCCCCAAAACACCTTGTTTATTTAAGGGGCTTGGCTGGAAGCTGCAGCAGTAAATGGTTCCAGCTCAGAGCTGCAGCTGTATTTGCTCGTGCAGCAGGGTGCTGTTGAGAGCACGGAATTTCTGTCAACTTCTGTTTGACTGCTTGTATCAAATTGCATCTTTTGTGCAAAGGGAGGAAGTGGAATAGGGTCACCCCAACAGGAGTTTGCATTGTCCCAAGCCTGGGTGTGAATGTGTAACTTGCCCCACGGCCGGTTTTGTGATACACCTGAGGCTTCTTCCCTGCTGATTCATGCAAGGACAGCAGTGGAGCTGGGTTTGGTGGCAGTGGGATGAGTCCCATCAGCTTGGTCCCTGTGAGTCTCAGTCATTAACATCCCAGTGTGTTCAGGGTGGGGGGAGTGGGCTGGAGTGATGGAGGGACTGCAGAGACTTTTGTCCTCTGTTCTGCAGAGCCTCCTTGCTGAAGCCAGTTGTTTTTTCCACAGTTACACACCAGTGACCAAAGAGAACATCGAGGTGAAGGAGGGAGATGCAACAGAAGTGAACTTCTCCTTGCAGCCGACTGTGATGCCCCCAGCTCCCAATGTCACACAGCTCACGGCAGCGCCCGCCCCTGTCACTGCCATCACCCCCACCTCTGTGCAGGCCGAGGCCCCAAATCCAACCTCTGCCCATGAACCCATCCAGCCCGTGGACTTCCGCCACCACCACTTCTCGGACATGGAGATCTTCCTGCGGCGCTACGCCAACGAGTATCCCAACATCACCCGCCTCTACTCCGTGGGCAAGTCCGTGGAGCTGCGGGAGCTCTACGTCATGGAGATCTCTGACAACCCCGGTGTCCACGAAGCAGGTGATGTGAGAAGTCTATTTTAGTGAGGCACAAGTGTGAGTGACAGACCCTTTACACTGGGAGAGGCAGAGCAAAAAGGAGCGTAGAGCTGGCACCTCTCTTGAGAGACTGAGCTGCTCCTTGTAGTATCCTTTATAGAAAGTGCAAGTGCAGTGGGTGGCACTGTGTTAAAGAGCATTGCTGGGGACATCCGTGCTGGTCATGGAGCTCTAGGGAAGAAGGACCAAGAGATTTCCTTGAGACATTGTTCTTTTTGGAGTTGTGGGAGCAGAAGTGGGAGTTTTAGGTAAATGCCCTCCAGCAAAGCCTGCAAGAGCAATGCTCAGGGTGGTGAGGTGTCTCCAAGCTGTAACAGAGTGGTTATAATTGTCTCTGTGGTGTAACCCTGTGTCTGCAGGTGAGCCAGAGTTCAAGTACATTGGTAACATGCACGGGAATGAAGTTGTGGGGCGAGAGCTTCTCCTGAACCTCATCGAGTACCTCTGCAAGAACTTTGGCACAGATCCTGAAGTGACTGACTTGGTCCAGAGCACACGGATCCACATCATGCCATCTATGAACCCTGATGGCTATGAGAAGTCCCAGGAAGGTACTGCTGTCTGTGCCAAAATCTCTGGGGTTTCTAGCTCTCAGAACAAGCCTTTGGGTTCATGGAATCCCTGGGAAATCTGGAAGCCTTGTGGGAGCAGGAGTGCTCTTCACACAGGGAGGCTGGGAAGGGACTTTGTGTGTGCTGTGGGATGAGTGGGTGGACCCTGATTGATGGATGCTGGAAGCTGTTGGGGAGAGCTCTTACACTTCAGCAGTGCTGTGAGCTGCCCCTGTTTGGGTCCCCTTATGGTTTGTGGCTAATCCAGGGTTTATTTTAAAAAAAGACATTTCTTTGACACAGCTCTCGCTTGCTGTGCTTTGGTCCATTCTCTTAGTAAGTGCAGTGTGGGAGCCAGGCTGTCTGCAGAGCACTTGTCCAAGGATAACACAGACTTTTATCATGAGGCTGAAACTGGCAAAAACATCCTTCAGGGAGGTCTTAGAACTGCATGGCTCTTGCAGATTGGCAGAACAGAGACTGTCCAGAATCGCTTTCTGGAAGCAGAGCTCTGCTTGGGTTTAACAAAACTTGTCTGGCTGGTTTGAGAAGGTGAGCTCTGAGGTTTCTGTGGTCGTGACATCCGGCTGCAGAGATTGTTCATGGTTCGATGCCTTTCTGCTGGTCTGACTGCCCCGAGAGCCTGAGCAAACACCCACTGAAAGGGCCCCCAGGCACTGCTGCACAGAGCAGGCTACTCACTGGGCAGGGCCTGGGTGCCCCTCTCTGGGTGCAGGGAGCCCAGTGCTGTGCTGTGCTCTCTGCCCCCTTCACTGGTACTTGTAAACTCTGTAATAAGAGGTTGAAACATCTTCACAAGGCGTGAGCTTGAACTTGTGTTTCATTTTCAGGAGACAAAGGAGGTACCGTTGGCAGAAACAACAGCAACAACTACGACCTGAACAGGAACTTTCCAGATCAGTTTGTCAACGTGACAGACCCTCCACAGCCAGAAACTCGTGCTGTCATGGCCTGGCTAAAGTCTTACCCGTTTGTGCTCTCAGCAAACCTGCACGGAGGTACCACATCCAAACCAAACTCCTTCCTCTGTGCTGGGCTTTGTGGGATGGGAGTTTGCAGGGGTGTCTCCACAGTGTTTAGGTGTGCACTGGGGAGTTCTTGTGCTGCAAAATGGAGCAGAAACTGGAAACAGAGGGTGAAAACCACGTCCCCAAACATGTTTGTAGGGAGTTGAAGTGGCTGCTGGGAAAATCCCAACCACTTCTCTGAAGGGAGCATCTGGGGGATGGGGATGGACTCCCTTGTCAGCAATTGCTCAGCAGATGGTCTGGGAATGGGACACAGAGCTGTGGCTGTTAAAGGCTTCATTTATAGAGTGAAGGCAATCCTGAGGGTTCCCTGCTTTGAATGGCATGGCGGAACTAAGAAATTTGCAGTAATTTAATTACCCTTTTGGAGTGTTCTAAATTAAGTCTCTGTGTACTACAGCTAACTCCCTAGACAGTTTGTCTGCTGGTTTGTAGCTGTGGTAACTTGCAGGTGGATGCTTTGTTGCCAGCACGTTTGGTTTGTAGTGCAGGAGTATCATGTGTGGGTGTGAGGGGGCTGGCAGGTCTCCAGCTGCAGTGGTGTCTGGGGTTTCACGGTGCTGTTAGTGCAGCTTCCTTGGGGAAACCTTCAGCAATAAACTCCAGAAGGCTGAAAAACTGCATCATTTGGGTCAAAAGCACCATGCCTGTTCTAGGAAATTCCTCCCCTTGCTTCCACTTCTCTGTGAAAGCAATTATTACATGGTTGTGCTCAGCCCTCCTTCATGTAAGAGCCAAAGCTTTGATGTTGTTGTGGCTTTGGTTCCCCTTCCCAACGAGGTGTGGTGTTATCTCTTCCTGTGCTTCTGTCTCTGCTATCCACTGGGCTTAATGCTTTGTTTAATGCCAAGTCTTGAGAAACAGAAGACTTCGCACTTGCTGGGGAAAAATTTCCCCTGTTACACTGAGGGATGACTGGGAAAGCACACAAGTATGAGCCAAAGGTTGTTTTGCCTGCAGGTTCCCTGGTGGTTAATTACCCCTTTGATGATGATGAACAAGGAATAGCCATATACAGTAAATCCCCAGATGATGCTGTGTTCCAGAAACTGGCACTTGCCTACTCCAAGGTAAAGCTCTAGTAGGAAAATGGGCACATCCTGCTGGGTTAACTCCTGGGAAATTCCTCTTCAGCTTCCAGGGAACCTCCTGAGCAGCTGGTAGAGGTGGGTGCAGGCACTGTGGGTGAGCCCCTGGTGCTGCAGGCGCAGCAGAAGGGTCCTACTGGAGGCTCCCATTCCATGAGTGATGCCCAGCATGCTCTGTCTGCAGGCACTGAGCGGGGAGGGCTCTGTGCAGGCACTTTTAAGGGTGTGGAAAATGCTGTTCATGGGCTGGGAGGAGAGCAAGGATATCTCTGGGCTGGGATTGGGTGTGGGTGCAGTCGGTGCTGCAGCGATACAGACACACGTCTGTGTTTGGGAGCCCTGAATGTGTGACTAAGGGCAGAACAAGAGTGCCCGTGGCTGAGGTGCAGGCTCACCTTCACATGTTGCATCTTGTTTTGTAGGAAAATGAAAAGATGTATCAGGGAAGCCCTTGTAAGGATATGTACCCCACTGAGTACTTCCCACATGGCATCACCAATGGGGCTCAGTGGTACAACGTTCCAGGTAAAGCACACCTTAAATCTCCTGCACTGTTTGTCTTCAAGTTAATGCATGTGCAGCTTAAATAATTTAGTCTGATCGGTCAGGAACTCTGCATTGGTCAGCTCAGATTAATGGGACTCAGGTTTCTTTTATAACCTCTTAAATAATGTACCCTGATAAAGTTATTCCTGGGGGAAGGAATTTATAGTGTAGTTTCTCTGGCTATTAGCAAAAAGGTTTCATAAAATTTTACAGCACTTTATTAGCATGAAAGGTATTTACAAGAAGGGAAGTTATTTGTCTGCTCTTTTGGCATCCCTTTGAAGCTTGTATCCTGCCCTGTGTAAAAGCCTTTTCTTCCCTTCAAGTTTGTACTTCATCTTCCTCCACTATCTGGCTTTCTTTGGTTTTGAGCCATGGTACTTCAGAAGTCAAAACTTGTTTTACATTCTTGTTGTAGGTGGGATGCAAGACTGGAATTACTTACACACAAACTGCTTTGAAGTGACCATTGAGCTGGGCTGTGTGAAATACCCAAAAGCTGAGGAGCTGCCCAAGTACTGGGCACAGAACCGGCGGTCACTGCTGCAGTTCATGAAGCAGGTGAGGTGCTTTGACCTCAGGCAAGGTCAGCTCCCTCTGGGGTTTGCTTTAGACAAGCCAGAAGGAACAGGGTGATATGCAAATGCTGCTTCCTGGCCAGACTGGGTACGTGCTCTACAGAAAGCACCCCCATCAGAACCTGTCTCAACTACTCTCTTCTCAACATACCAAAAATCTGTATGGAAATAGAATCCAGAGGATGCAGGTGGGGGCTTTTTATGTACCACTGCCTTGGGTTTCCTGAGGCTGGAATGCCCCTTACATTCTGTTCCTGTCTGAGTGGGGCTGGTGCTGCACACCTGGGGTGTGCAAACAAAGGTGTGGAGCAGAGAGCACCGTGCTGACACCCTGAGCCAAACAATTGCTCATTGTACTCATCAGGTGATCTTTGTCCACGCCAGCTGCTGGCCAGTCTAGCCTGAACCCTTTTGGAACATCTTGCTCCTCTGGGAATGCTGAAAATGTGAGGGGAGGGAGGCAGAGCGAGGGCTGGCACTCAGCAGAGCTCCTTTGTGCAGGTTCACCAGGGTGTCTGGGGCTTTGTGCTGGATGCTGTGGACAAGAGGGGCATCCTCAACGCCACCATCAGCGTGGCCGACATCAACCACCCGGTGACCACCTACAAGGACGGAGACTTCTGGCGCCTCCTGGTCCCAGGGATGTACAAAATCACGGCGTCTGCCCAAGGGTGAGCAAGCCCCAGCACGAGGAGCAAACAGCTGCATGCCTGACTTCCCACTCAGGAATATTCCATCACCTCTGCCTGCCCACAGCACACGTAGGCATGGGCGTTTCTCCTGCCCTCTGGCCTGTGCAGAGATAGCAGTGTGGTGTCAGACTGCTCACCTGGTGCTGGTGTACAATCCCAATCTTACCTTGTTAGCAGTGGATAACTTGGTGTCTTTAGGGGAAATTCTTTTCCAAGCAGCTGCCCACAGAAGTGACCTGATCACTTCAATGCTGCCAAAATTCTGTGTTAAAGCAGCCTGACCTGTTGTCTTGCCAGTCTGGCATGTAAGCCTGCAACACCTGAGCCAAAAGCAGCTCAACACCATGATGGGCCCTGAGTTGTTCCCTGTCCTCCTGCCATTCCCATGTCCCACTGAGCTGTTCTTGCTCCTCATTTCTATGCTTCTCACTGTGGGCAGGGGAGCAGTAGCAGTCCCATGTGGGTGTGTAGTCAGGAATGGGGCTGGCTTGTTGTCCAAGGTTTCAAATGCCTGATGTTCTCTTGTACCTTCTTTTCCCTGGGCAGGTATGATCCAGTCACTAAGGTGGTGGAAGTTGACAGCAAAGGTGGGGTGCAGGTCAACTTCACTCTTTCACGGACAGACAGCAAAGTGGAGGAGGGGAAGGTGCTGGTCTTGAACACCCCAGACACCAGCAACCCCAACGAGAAGGAGTTTGAGACCCTGATCAAAGATCTCTCTGCTGAGAATGGTCTGGAGCGGCTCCTGCTCACCTCCTCCAGGGATGTGGCTCCGTACAGATACCGGCCCTACAAGGACCTCTCCGAGTTCCTCCGAGGCCTCTACCTGAACTACCCACACATCACAAACCTCACCAGGTGAAAACAAAGCAGCAGCCTGGGCTAGGGATGTTGGGAAGTTGTTAGCCATGAACACAGTGCAGAGATGGGGAGCTCATCCCTCCCTTCCCTGTGCTCCCCGAGATGGAGGGAGCCCCACGTGTAAGGACATGGTGGCACAGCAGTGGCTGCAGGGCCTCACAGGTGCATCCATGTGCTTTTTCCTGACTTAGTTCCCCAGGGATGCTTGGGCCTGGCGATATTCCCTGCACTGATATCCCAGACTTCCGCACACATCTCTGCTCCGTACTATTTTGTCTGCTTTCTAAATCCTTTCTGACATCCACCCTGCTGAAGAGTCCCTAGCAGAAATGACCAGATTTGACTTACAAATCCCAGATGGCCTTTTTTCATTGTCTGCCTCCAGATTTTATTTCAGTAGTGTGCTTTTGTGTGAGCTTGCCCCGGGCCAAGGTCTGTGCCCTCCTGCAGAAGACCAGCTGCTGCCATCCTCTGCTTTCCTTTGTGACCTGTAGCACTTACCCTCTGTCAGCTTTAGAAAGCACAAATCCCTTTGTCCCAGGGCCTCATTTGCTTGTTGTAACCAGGCACAATGTGCTCATGTGCTGTCCCTGCTGGTGCCAAGGCTGCTTTGCTGATCTGTAGCCTCTATTGTCCCTGCAGTTGCATCAGCCCTGAGCCTGTTCCCTGCTTTCCCTGCGCTCAGTTTGCCAACTTAACAGCATGGCTGTAGCAACAGCTCCTGCATTACTGGGAACAGGCCTCTTTTGTCCTGCTTTATAAATTAGTTTGGTGTCCAGATGTATCCTGCTCTGAAGGAAAAAAGGAAACACAACAAAACTCACCACTGGCAGCACAGAGGATCCAGCAGTTCCACATTTATTGTCATCTCACAGGCTGTATGGAGATGTATGGAGCATTGGATGTTCTGTGCATCTGGACCTGGATCCACCCTTACCCAGCTGCTGGTGTTCAAAGTGATGTTCAGAGGGAATTCTGTTCAGTGCTGCTGCAAATCTGCCCCCCTGATGTGGTTGTGTTTCTCTTGCCTTTGCAGCCTTCCGCTGGAGGCTGGCAGCAGTTCCTTTCCACACCGGGATTTCTCCAGGAGGTCAGGCTGGAGCTGCAGCTCTGTTGCTGAGCTGACACTCCTGTTTCCCATCTTTTGGCAGTTTGGGTCAGAGTGTTGAGTTCCGTCAGATCTGGTCCCTTGAAATCTCCAACAAGCCCAACGAGTCCGAGCCTGAGGAGCCCAAGATCCGCTTTGTTGCCGGTATTCACGGAAATGCTCCCGTTGGGACAGAGCTGCTCCTGACGCTGGCAGAGTTCCTTTGCATGAACTACAAGAAGAATGCTGCTGTTACAAAGGTGAGAGGCCAATCAAAAGACCTCCTTGGAGCCTTCCAGCTGTACCCTGAGACGACAGTGCTCACTGGGAGAGACTCCTTCTGCCAAAACTGGCTTGGGGCTTGCGGTGATTCCGTGTGTAATGGGGAGGTGTGTGATCCATGGGGTGAGTGGGAACATCAAGCTGCACCTCTTAGGTTAAGATCCAGGGAAATGAACCCTACTAATTGCACTTTGTGCTGTTTCTCCTTTTGCTCAGCTGATTGACCGGACACGGATTGTGATTGTGCCTTCCCTGAACCCGGACGGACGCGAGATTGCGCAGGAGAGAGGCTGCACCTCCAAGATAGGCCAGACCAATGCTCATGGCAGAGATCTGGACACAGATTTCACAAGTAAAGCAACTGCCCCATGCTTGGGTGGAGTCATTGGGTTACAGGATCTGCCTGTAAAGAAGGCAGTGCTCCAGGCAGCACAGCTGCTGGGAAGCTTCCAAAGCTCAGATCCTCTTTACAGACAGCAATTTGCAGTCTCTTATGTACAAGAGACAAAGCAGAGTTATTTAGGAATAGGAGAGGTCAGATAATACCTGATGTATTTTTACTCTTAATGGATTTCTTTCATCTCTGGAAAAATGCCCTCTGTTCATGCTCCCCAGAAACAGTCTCTTTTTTTCATGGTCTTCTGGTTTCCATGTAACTGTATCCATAGCACTGTATCAGCCCACCCTTCCTGAGGAGGAAATGTTCTCTGCCCAAGTTTGGCTGGGATCATCCCAACTCCTTCCTTAAGAAAATGTCAATTCTGTGACATTGCTGTGAGCAAACACACATGAAATATCCTCTGCAACAGAAAAGGAAATAGCTTGGGAAACTATGTTTAGCTTTGCAGATGAATCCCCCCCCACAGATAGTGTGGACTGGGTGCTTTACTTGATCAATCGGGTGCATCTGCTGAGATCAAACAGATGCCTTTTCATACATGCAGCAGACTTAATTTCAGACATAAAGGATGTACTTCTGGCCTCTCAAACAACAGAGGAAACTGTTCTTAGTTCCCTTTTCTATTTGTTGTTCTGATTTATAGGCAATTACACCCGGTACTCAGCGGCACGAGAGCCCGAGACCAAAGCCATCATGGAGAACTTGATACTGAAGCAGGATTTCAGCCTCTCTGTTGCTCTGGATGGAGGATCTCTGCTTGTCACTTACCCCTATGACAAGCCAACACAGACAGGTGTGACCAAATGCCTGGTTCCACTCGGGTTGTCTCTGCAGAGGTTCATGTGACCATGTGCTCTAAGAGCTTTTTGTGCTCGTGGTGTTCTGTAGCCTCCTTTGTGTTCAGCCCTTTGTATGTGGAGTTGATAGCCTGTAAGTAAAGCTATAAAACCTCACAGGGTTCAGCTAGGGATCAGAATATTTACAATTTCTATGCCTACAACAGTATTTCAACCTTTCCTCTGCCAGAGCCAGTATAAAGTCTGCTTTTGATACTGCCCCTCATTGTTAGAGGAAATAGGAATGCTCCTGAAACAATGTGTGTCACTGTTTAGTACAGGATCATGGGGTTAAAACAGGAATCTGCCCCTCCAGGGAATGAGAGTTGCATGTTCAAAGTCTCACTTCTCTCATTGCAGTGGAGAACAAAGAAACACTAAAGCATTTGGCATCTCTGTATGCAAACAACCACCCAATGATGCATTTGGGCCAGCCAGGCTGTCCAAATAAGTCAGGTAAGCTTGGTTGAATCCTTTAACCCCCTGTCAGCTCGTGGCAGACTCTGCTGGGCCAGCTCTGGCTGACAGCTGTGGTTTTGCTCCCACAGATGAGAATATTCCTGGTGGAGTGATCCGTGGCTCGGAATGGCACAGTCACCTGGGAAGTATGAAGGTACTGCTGCATGGCACAGGGCTTTTCACATCTGCTAAACAACCAGTAAAAAGCACGTTTGTCCTGATGTCTGAGCCAAATTTCCCCACCTCCAGCTGCACTTTGAAAAGCTTTTTTAATACCTCTTTTCTTGTAACTGTGGTTTTGTTTTTTGCAGGATTTCAGTGTGACATTTGGTCATTGTCCTGAGATCACTGTTTACACCGGCTGCTGCTACTTCCCCAGTGCTGGACAGCTTCCTAGCCTGTGGGCAGACCACAGGAAATCTCTCCTTAGCATGCTTGTGGAGGTGAGCTGCAGTCTGTGGGAGGAAATTCTGGCAGGAGTAAAGTGGTGGGGAGGGGGAGAGGAAGAGACCAGCATGGGGAGTCTTTGTGGTTTTGTTTGTGCTGTGTAATTACAGATGTTCATGATTTAGGCTGTTTGAGGAATGGATTGAGCAGAGGCAGCAAGTGACCAGGGCATGTGTTGACACAAGAGTTAAACATCTGTGCTGTGTTTCCTTGCACTGTTATTTATTGTGAGGGTCAGGGATGGAGAGTGAGCTGTATTTTAGAGGGAAAATCGATCTCATTTTAGTTGCAGATGCACCTTAAGCTTGGATGTGAACGTGAAGTGTTTGAAATGCTTTATTTCAGGTCCATAAGGGAGTGCACGGCATTGTCCAAGACAAGAGTGGCAGGGCCATTTCTAAAGCTACCATTGTTCTGAATGAAGGCTTGAGGGTCTACACTAAAGAAGGTGGCTATTTCCACGTGCTCCTGGCTCCAGGTTTTCACAGCATTGATGCAATAGCCAGTGGGTACCAGCAGAAACATGTCAAGGTACATGAATGTCCGTGTTGGAGATATTCCCCCATTCCCTGTCACATAAAAACTTCCCTGTTTGGGCTCTGCCTGGTTGTGCCTGTGTTTAGCTGCTGGTTATGTGCCATCAGGAGCTGTCTCCTGCCTTGACAGAATGGATGGAGAACAACTTACCAGCACAGCAGGGTTGTTTTGGGAGTACCTTTTCTTTCCATGGCACTTTTCTTTGACCAGGGCAGGAGCAGGTGAAAAGTGTCTCTCTTGTCTGGATCCCCAAGCTCTGAGATGATCTAACCTCTCCTGTCTTTCTGCAGGTCTTTGTACGTGATGATGCACCCAGCTCTGTGTTCATAATATTTGACACAGAAAACAGGATTTTTGGACTGCCAAGGGAGCTGGTTATAACTGTTGCAGGTACAGTGATGCTTTTTATCAAAGCTTTGAGCTTTGCTTTCTGTTACCAGCTCATGCTGACAGTGACCCTCCACTGAACTGGGAGAGCAGCCTGCAGGCTTCAGCCATCTCCTGCTTTCCCTTGTGAACACATTCTTGTCCTTGCAAACTGGTCCAACAGCCCTTGGTTCTGCCTGGTGGGAGGGAGGGAGGAAGCAGAGTGTTTTGCAGGGATTTGGAGGGTCCAAAATGTATTTCGAGATGTTTGAAATGGGGAGAGCTTGTGTGCATAGCTGGGAGCTAGGAGATCTTGCTTCTTCAAGGCTTTTTTGGGTGCTGTGACACCAGGTAAGCATGAAGAGATTATTTTATTTTGTCAAGGTGGAAGCTGCTGGGGAGGGGTGTGTGGGACTTCAGACCCAGTGCTCTGTAGTGCAGCTTGGTGATAATCTCCTAGATTTTGGGCACAGAAAATGGAGTGTGTCCTGTTCTGGGAGCAGCTCTCCTGTCCTCCATGGCCTAGGAGGAAGGAGCAGGGTCACAGTGAAGTGAAGGAAGTGGTTGTGACTGTAGGAGGGAGGAGAGATGCTGGCAAGCCTGGGAGCCTCTGGTGGGGGGGAACATGGCATTAACTTTGGTGTCCTCTCTCTGGCAGGTGCAAGCATGTCTGCCCTGGTGCTCACTGCCTGCATCATCTGGTGTGTGTGCTCCATCAAGTCCAACAGGCACAAGGATGGCTTCCACCGCCTCCGGCAGCACCACGACGACTACGAGGACGAAATCCGCATGATGTCCACAGGCTCCAAGAAATCCCTCCTGAGCCATGAATTCCAGGATGAAACAGACACTGAAGAAGAAACACTGTACTCCAGCAAACACTGACACCTCCAGGGCAGGAAAGGAGGTTCCCATGGACCAGACCCGGTGGTGGGGGGCAATCCCTGTGGTTCAGTTTGGAAACGTTAGCTTTGGGGTGTGTCCTCCAGAGGGGGTGGGTGGCAGCTCCCAACTTCCCTCTGTTTGCTCTGTTCCTGTGTACAGGCACTCAGTGGGTGTTGGAGGCTGTTTCCGAGATGAGGAGATGGTTTGTTACATTTTTGGGTCAAGATCTGGAGGTTTATATGATGTGGTTTGAAAGGCAGCTTTAACAGGGTGGCCAGCAGAGCTCTTAGCATTTCCCCAGCATCTCAGCACAGGGAGCAGATGGTGGGGAAGTGCCCCAAGACCTGCATGGAGTCGTGGTCACAACACTCCAAAAAAGGTTTCTCTACCTGTTTTGATGTCATGTTTTCCACTACATGCTTGGGGGAAGCCAGATCCTTCAAGTGGCTCCACATTCTGCAGAGCAGCCCTCAGAAAAAGCCCAAAAAAACCCCAAAAAAACCCCCTTTGATTCTCAGCTGTTCCCTTGGAGCCTTTCCCACTGTGGGTTGCTGTGGCCTGCTGTGACCTGCAGTGGTTGTGGAGCACCTCTAATGTGTCACTACTTTGAGGGAGTGACTTGGCACCCCGAAGGCTGGGGGAGGTGACATCGCTCTTGACGTGAGCTGGAGAAAGTCAGAGCTTCAGTGAACTCTGACAGAGCTCCACTGCCTGCCAGCTCTGCCATGCTGCTGTTCCTGACTTCTGGGGAGCAAAGAAACTTTATCCCCATCCCCCTGGTTGTGTTTTGTTTGTGTCATAGGCTTGGCTTTGGGGTCTCATGTTCATGTTCCAATAGCTCAGTGTCTGAAAGAGCAGATGAAGGTTGTTCTAAGCAAATGGATTCACTAATCTGTAGAAAACCTGATCAATTTTGCTCAAATCCACCACTATTCAGGAGGAAACAGTGAAATCTGACCACTGCTTTATATTTGAGCTTATTGGAGCAGCAGGGAGAGGTCATGGGAATATCCATGGCCCAACTTTGGTGCTAAATTCTGAAGAGAACCTGCACCATTCACCTAGTACCATTTAATCACTGAGCTCTGGTGATGGCAGGCAGCAAATTTCCTGCTGGCTTGGCTCTGTTCTGCTCCTGCAGCATCCCTGGAGTGTGGAGCAGGAGCTCCACCTGTGTGTGTGCCTGCAGCTGTGGTGCAAGGAGTGAGGGAGGGCTGAACTGGGCTGAGGGAGAAGGGAAAAGCAGCCAAATTCTGTTGTGTAGCACTTGGCAGGAGGTTGGAAAGAGGAGCTGCAGCACACGTGGGATTTGTGGGGAATAGAAGGGATGTCCAGAAGGAAAGAATGGTTGAAACGTTTGATTTCCAAAGCCTTTATGCAACTCTGATGTTTCAGAAGGCTGGGATTAGAATAGGCACTTATTTTCTTGCTGCTCATTTTCTCTTTCAATTCTTGCCCCACTGACCTGATTTCTGGGGTGCAGGAGCCTTAGTCCTCGAGTCTGCCCTGAGCTGCTCTGTCCTCCAGATGTCCACTGGTGAAACCTGCACGTGGTGTCTGTGGGTGGGGGGGTTGCACCCAAAAATCGAATGGGGTCTGCTCTGCAGGGCTCTGACCTGGTGTGCTTTGGGGGAACAGCCCCACTGAAGGCTCTTGGGCCACATTACCTGGGGAAGAAGCTGTTCTTCACCTCTACCTGTGGAAATGCCCTTCCAGAGCCACGTGCCTGTGGCTGTGCTGCCACTGTCATCATCTCAGCTGGTTCCGTGCAGGGACAGAGAGAACCCTCAGCCACCAGCGTACCTCCTTCCCTGTTCCACAGGGAATCCTATTGCAGGAAACACAAGGGGTGGCTGGGGAGGTGTGCTGGGAACAGGGAGATGAGGCTGGGCATTCCCCATGCTCCTGTCCCACATCTGCTGTGAAAGAACTGCTCTGGTTGCCTCGTGCAGGAACCATGAACATCTCTGTGCCTGTTCCCAGCTCATTGTGCTGAGCAGGGGACGGGGTTTGGTCCCTTTTTGTCCCTTTTCCACGTGTGACGGGCTGCAGGATACCAGCACGCAGTAGCATTAATCCTGCCTCATCTCTGAACTGTTCCTCCTTTAACAAGAGACACAGTAGGTTTTATTTAAAGTCGAGTTTGCAAATGGCTCTTAGGGCTCTCTTTGGGCTTTGTTTGCTCTGGCAGCAGGTAATGGACAGAGCTGGCCCTGCTTTGTCCCTGTAGCAATAAGTCCTGTTAGGAACTGGCCCTGCATTTCGGAGTTAGCAGGAGTCGGTGTGTATATTTAAGGTGAGTGGATTTGAGGTGTTTTGCAAACGTGTGAGACTTTTCTACGCAGCAGGACCAAGGGAGGTGCCCGGCTCTGGCTCCAGATCCGTGCTCGGAGCTTCGCCAGCACCGGGGCTGTTCCTGGGCACTTTGGGAAGGCAGGAGCGGCTCCCCGTGCCCGCAGTCCGTCCGTCTGTCCGTCCGTCCATCCGGGCCGAGGAGCCGGTCCCCGCGGGCCCCGTCCCTGTCGCTGTCGCTCCGTGCACTTGTGCCTTCAAATGTACATTTTCAAAGGGACTTGAATCGCCGTTTCCTGGCAGCGGGAGGGGAGGGGGGGGGCGCGGGGCTGGGCCTGGCTCTGCCCTCAGCCGCCGCCGCCTGTTTTTTACCTGTATACCGAGATATCAATAATCTGTATAAAACTATTTTGATGTCCACGTGCGTTCTCTCGTTCTTCCTTACAACGGCGGCGGGGGGAGCTCGAGGGCGTNTGCCTGCTGAGCCCCGCGGCGGGGCGGCCCCGCCGGACCCTCCCGGTGCCGTGGGTGAGGGGCTGCGGGTGTCCAGCCGCGCTCTCCTGTCGGCGTGGGGCTCTCCCCCAGCCGTGAGGGTCCCCCCTCCCTTTGGGTTTCTGTCCCTGTGAGAACGGGACCCCCGGAGGCGCGGGGTCCCCGTGCGGGTCCGTGACTGTCCCCCGCCCCCTGCAGATCTCAGGAAGCAGGCGAGGCAGCTGGAGAACGAGCTGGACCTGAAGCTGGTCTCCTTCAGCAAGCTCTGCACCAGCTACAGCAGCAGCCGAGACGGAAGGCGCGACAGGTATAGGTACTAGCCCGTTTCTTTATGTTTTAAACGCTGCCTGTGCTGCTTGGTGCGGTTTTATCGTTCGCTGAGTGCTGGTCCCACCTGTGGCTCTTGACGCTTGGCTTCTGGGAAAGCTCTTTCAGCTCTTCTCGCTGCTGGTGCTGCTCTCGATGTGATGTTGGTGTGTGAGTCAGGGAGGGCTGTGGGTGACAGGTCACTGGGGAAAGCTGGATTTAAACTTCATTCTGTGTGGGGTCAGTGAGCTTTTTAATGCTCATTGCATTGGCTTAATCCCCAGGTTTTCTTGTATTAAGCTAACAGGAGGTTTTCAGGGACTTCAGTATTAGGGGAATTTAGCTTTTACAGCTCCCAGGTGGGCTGGTGTGCTGTTTGTAATCCTAGTTTTAAGGGAACTGGAGCACTGAGCAGATGTGCAGGGAACAAGCCCTCTCTTCAAAACGAGTGGCTATTTCTTCCTGTCTTTCTCCTGAGGTGAGTAATAATCACAGAACCTTGGAATGGTTTGGGTTGGAAGGGACCTTAAAGATGATCTCGTTCCAGCCCTACTGCCATGGACAGTGACAATGTTAATGAGAATAATGAGAGCTGCACAGATGTTTTTAGATGTGTGTATATACATGATCTGTGTGTATATACATGGGTAGTTCCTGTTTGCTTTGGTCACATTTATATTTGACTGAAGAATTAATGTGATAAAACTCTTCAAGTCTATCTTGTGAGCCAGAGGTGAGCTCTTCCCTGCAGTTCCACAGCTGGAATTATCAACCTCTCTGTCCATTTGCAACCTTTTCTTTGCTTATTAACTGTATCACTTGTGAGTGTTGCTGCTGTAGGTATGTGTGTGGATATTTTTCTTTTTTATTTAATTTAATGACTGAATCCATTTTGATCCTCTCCCTGACTTTCTAGTTCTGGAAGCTGGAGAACACCTCAGCAATGATCATGTTACTCTTGAATAGCCCTAGTTTCACTTCTGTTTCTGCCTCTGTGCTGTTACTTGCCATGTAATCTAATTGTTTTCATTATTTTTGCTGTCCTGTGCCAAACTTACTTCTCTTACTCGAGTTAAGGCAGATGACCAGAGCCATGAGTAGTCTCTGAGGGGTGTTAATTGCCGCGGTTCTGCAGGCTGGTCTGAGATGTGCCTTTTTCTTGTGGTTTCAGTTTATCTTTAAAAGCAAATAGGGAAGGTGTGTGAAACTAATTGTGGTAAATGGTGTGGTTTGTGTTGCTCTGTAGGGCAGTGATTGCTTAATAGGTCAGATGGTTGTCTTAACACTGTGTCATTAAGGTGTAATTATCATGCTGGAGTAACATGCTAATAGTGCAGTGCTCCCTCCTGCCAGTAAATAAAGAAATCAAGCTTAAAAGTTGGGGGGAGGAGGACATTGGTAGCGGACAGGTGTGTGGTGTCAGGCATTTCTTCCAGGGAGAGGTTGTATTTCCTGCAGGTGATACTGTGCCATGTGTTTAGATAAGAGTTAAAGGTATGCAGAATAACAAAATGTAATTTTTCAGAGCTTATTGCATCTCTAGGAGGCCTGGGTATAGTGGGAGCTTTGCAACCCCTGTCACTGGTGCTTCCTTATTTCTGGCATTCATAAAATGATGCAACTTTTCAGTGACTGCTCCTTCTCGTCTCCTTAGCTCTGACACAACTCCTCTATTAAATGGATCAAGCCAGGACAGAATGTTTGAGACCATGGCTGTGGAGATTGAGCAACTCCTGGGAAAGGTAACTCGAGTTACTTTGGGTTTATTTCAGCATTTAGGCAATGTCACAGTCCGGGTTTCTGTGATGGACGTTAGGAAATCCGAGTGTGGGTGTCAGACAAGGTGTGTGTGTCTAGCTGGCTCCTTTAGCTCGTGCATTGGAGTTTTCTTGCAAGAATAAGCCATTTCATGTTTTCTGGGCTGTTTCTCCTTCCTGTAGCTGACTGGGATAAATGACAAGATGGCAGAGTACACCAACAGCGCGGGCGTGCCGTCGCTGAACGCGGCGCTGATGCACACGCTGCAGCGCCACAGGGACATCCTGCAGGTAACAAACCGGCCTCCCCCTGCCTTTATGTTCTTTCTTTGGTTAAAATTATTATTATTATCTGTGCTGATATCACAGCATGCTGGAGTATCTCACCAGGAGGTGTGAATGCCACCGATTCCATCTCGTTTTCCTTCTTTCCAGGCAGTCACTGAACTCTGAGCTGAAAAAAAATTGTGCTTTTTATGTCATATTGGTGACTGGAGCTTAGCTAAGAAAGAACAATAAAGGGTGCTGCCTTCTGTGGGTGGGTTTTATCTGGCAAAAGGGGAAAGTGCTGTAATGAATTACCTTGTCTGTGTGGTCTGTCACGTAACAATGTGCAAGGGAACATCACACTTCAGAAAACATGATTGTAAAACCTTCTGAGCTTCTCAAGGGAGATGAAGGAAATGTGGTGGTTAAAGCTACCAGTCAGTGCTATAAATTAACCATGTTTCACACTGGTGATGTTTTCATGGCATAGTACTGTTACAATGCATATTTTATTTGGCTGGTCGTGTACAGTTTGATTTCTCTTTGGTATCTGTGCAATCAATGCACAGTGTGGAAAGCACTAGCATTTGTATGGATGGTTACAGTGGGTTTGGTGCACACCAGCTGCCAGTTGAATTGGGTTTTGAGAAGTACCAGCTGCCTGAAATGGTTTAAAATGTAAAATTGCAACTTAAAAGTCATCTTCACTGTTCAGAAAAGACTTTTTTTTAAATCTGGTGTAGCAACAGAATAAACCCAAGAACATCTTCACCACCCCAAAGAAGTAGGTTTTGTTAGGGCTTCTGATGGGAAATTCCAACACAAACTAATTGATCAGAAAGGTGAGGGTATCTGAAACTGGGGGAAGGAAATACAGTGGATTTCCCTCCACAACTGTAGCTGCAGCCATCAGATTGAGGAACTCCTGAAAGAGCAGGGAGTTTTAAGAATACTGTGCACTAACTTCCAGCATTTTTGCTGTTAAATTCCTAAGTTGCACTTTGTATTAGAGAACAGCTGACAGTGTTAAAGGTGGCTGGATCTCCTGTGGGTGTTTTGTGTTGTTCAGTTGTCCTCAGGACCCTAATTTTGGGTTACCTGTTTGTTATTACAGGACTACACACACGAATTCCACAAAACCAAAGCAAACTTCTTGGCAATACGAGAAAGGGAGAATCTGTTGGGATCAGTACGGAAAGATATCGAGTAAGTTGTGTTTGCTCCAGCAAAGGTGTGGGACTGTCCTCAGAGGGAGAAAGGGGAGAGAATGCTTGGCATGGCTGACATGTCTGTGCTCTGAGTAAAGCAAAAGAAGTTCCCTGAATTCACAATTCTCACTAAGGTTCTGTTCTGTTGGATTTTAGGTCGTATAAGAGCGGGTCTGGCGTGAACAACAGAAGAACAGAGCTGTTCCTGAAGGAGCACGAACACCTTCGGAAGTAGGTGTTGTTCCTTATTTACTTGTGCCTAACTTTTCTGGGGGCTGAGACATTCTGGATTTCCTGCAGCTGGATAAACATGTATGGCTTGTGCTGAGTGTGAACTGTGTGGGGTAGGACATAGTCATGGTGGTGTCAGAGATTTGGGCTTTAGGATCTTGTCAGTGACAGTTCTGTGTTGTCTTCAGGGGCTTTTGCAAGTGACTTGTGACTCAGACCTCCTCCTCCTCCTAAGGGAGTAGATGCCTTTCACACTGACTGGGATAAAGTTTAAGAAATGAAACAAAAACTCCCATGATTTGGCTGGGTTTCCCTCTCCTTTTTTTTTTTGTCAGTCAGTCAAAGAAAAATCTTTTTTCCTTTTGTCTCTACTGAATGTGGACAAAAGGTAATAGAAGAGATTAATTCCAAAATTACCTATGCAGTTAAATATTTACAAATTGACTCTAGTTTACCAGATAACAAGCAAAATAGAAAGCACTTTGTTCTTATTCCTGTTGCAGAGAGGGCTTTAAGTTCTGAGTAGCTGCATTGTGTGTCCTTGTTCAGCAAAAACAGCGCAGGTGGGAGCAAAGAACTGAAGGGTTTGTGGTTTTCAGAGAGTCAGGAGGCAGCTCTGATCTTCCTGCCTCTCTCCTTGCCTCTCGTTGTGCTAAACCTCAGGCTCACACGAGAGGGCAGGCTTGCATTTAAAAAAAACAAATAAATAAAAAATTACCTGTGTCTTTCTTAAAGATAACTTAAACTTAGAGCCAGAAGAGCACAAAAACCTTTTACAGGAAATTTAAACTTTTTTTTTTTTCAATTGTGGCTCACCACCACTTCATCCTCAGCTTTCTTTAATATCTTACAGCTTAGAAATTAACTGATTTAAAGCTTTAATTGTGACTCTTGTTAAGCATGATCTTGAAATAGAATGGTTAAATATTTCTGAAATTGTAAAATACCCTTCTAAGAAACTGATATGGCCCTGAGTGCATTATGTTGAAAAGTTTGCAAAAATTAAGAGTGGAAAACTTAGAGCATTTTTTAAACATTATCTGGCAGATGTCTTCAGAATTTGAGCCCAACATTTATTGAGACATTGATTATTTGGTTTTTTAAATGTGCTAAACTCTGCAGTATGTTCATAGGATTAAAATGCATGAAAAATAAAGTTAAGGCAGTTTTAGAAATAGTTTAAAACCATCTGGGTGATTATTTGAAAATGTTGAGACTTGAAATAAACCCCCCACAACACTGAGGAAAAGAAAACCAGAAATAAGTGTGAGTTGGGGATCTTCAGTAAACAGGGCCAAAGCTAATCACAGAATACTCTGCAAGGTGGAGATAACTGTAAGGGCTGTGAAGAAATCCAGTGTAAAAGGAGAAGACAACATTGGCAAGGAATCAAAGCTTGCAAAACTTTTGAATTGAGAATCAGTAAGCTCAGAAAAAGATACTGGCAGAGGAAATTATTAGAGAGTTTCAACATATTTGTCTTCAGAGAAAGCAGCTAATGAGCTATTCATGCCAAAAAGCCGTAAAAGCTAAGAAAAGGTCCCAAGAAATCACCAGGAGCTGGCACATGACACCAAACATGCTCCTAGGATAAACTGACAAGCTTTGTGTGAGTCATGGTGCTGAATATTTGTTGTGCTGTAAATCCTGGTGCCAGACTAATTGACAGAAGTAGATGATGAATATATTTACACAAAGACACAGGAGTAAAAATCCAAATGTTTTCAGTGGAGTGAAATCTATGAAGAGAGCTTGAAAAACAGGCACAGGAACATGAAGTTTACAATGTATTATTACATTCTACAATAATAGTGCTGCAGGAATTGTGTATTCATGTCAGATATTGGAGCACTCACTTGGTCTTGACCCTGCTTAATTTCTGATATTAAGAGCTCTGACCTATTCCATATTTATTGCATGATCTGATACCAGAACGTGTGAACTGCTGCCCCACTGCAGAGTGCCAGACTCTTCTGTCAACCTTTTCCTTTATGCACAGCCATGTGAGGCAGGATAAACACAACCTGGCCTTTTCTCTGGGCTGTGTTTCCCCATGAATGCTCTTCAAAAAGCTGCAGGGTGGGATTGTTCGTGGGGTATCTCACTGGGGAGGAGAAGGAGAGACAGGAAACTCTTCTCCTTTTTGCCTAAATCTGTCTCCTTCATTTTTGTGTCACGCTGTGAACACCACAAAGAAGATACTCTTAATGTTATATATGTAGGTAATCCTAAAAAAGGGGAGGATATGAAAAATCTGTGAGGACAAGATGCTGATGAATAAAAGGTTCCAGCACACTTTAGGCACAGAGGGAATGACGAAAAGCGCTGCGCAAACCCTGGCTGTGCCTGGCTTTCCATTATCCGTGAGGATCCCGGATCCATTTGGCCTCCCTTTCCCAGGGTGGGGCTGGCTGCTGTGTCAGTGCTGCTGGCAGGAGTGGGAATTTCCACCTTGGGATCCCGATGGAGCCGGGGCAGCCCTCGGGCAGGGGGCACAGGGGGCCCCACACCCGGGAGGGTGGGACACAACACACCGTGTTCTTCTCCCTTCCAGAGCTTCACTGCTGCTCAGTCCATCTCATAAATCAGCTCCTTGTTGGGAAAGGAGGTTTTTCTAGAAGTTCTGGCTGTGGATAGGAGTTTCCAAGTCACTCAGTTTCCTGTTTAAGTTCTATGCAGGGATTTCAAGAATAGCTTTACCAACCGCTGGAGAGACAAACAGTAACACCTAGTTTTTTTTAATAAAAAAATTAACCCCTTATTAAACCCCAATTAAAATAAGACTTGCAGACAGATCTTGTTGAATATTGATGCCCTGTTAATATTTTTACCTAATACCTCAGATTTCTTGGCATATCATATGCTTAGATAAATGCCCAATCTAGCATGGTCACGTTTGCTGTTCATTTTGAAATCTTGTTTCTTGGGTCTGTGCCATTCCCTAAAGATGTTTCATCTTCTCTGTGTGCTTTTGGCCAGGGGTCCAAACAAGTCATCCTTTTTCTTGTAATGCTGTTTTCCATCTAAAGAAAACAATTTTGATGAATAGATATAGCTTAGCATTTTAAAAACTGCTCTGAAAAGTGCTGCCTCAGAAGAAACAATTCTGTCAACTTAGAGTCTGCCCTGAGAAATTCTGCAGTTATTGATGAGTTGTAGTCTAAGTCAGCAAAGAAGGAACTAATGTGCTTGATTAAATTTGCAATATTGTGTGTGCATGCAAATTTCCCTTGTGTTGGAACTTGTGTTGTAGGTGAGTGATACCAGGTTGTACTGATGAGTCTGTGTAAAAATTGATGAAGTCTTCAGAAGTTTAGATTGAAGTTACAGATGCTATTACCCATGAGGAATTCCCTGTAAAACCATGTGAAAATATACCAATTCTGTCAGTGTGGGGCATCTGTGTGGTTATTACTTTGTTACTCAGCTCCAGCACTCAAAAATTAGTCATTTATCCCTTTCTAAAAGAAGTGGCTGGTGGTGAAGCAGGTGCCTGTGTGGTGCAGATATCATTAGCTGTGGTTTTAATTGTTGTCAGGTGACGGTGTGTTTCTGCTGAGTGTTGCTATGCAGCCTGTGAATCTATCCAGTAAAATTTTTTTTAAAATCCTCTTAGTTGGAGTCTCGTGTGTGAGCAGTGCAGGTAGATGGGATGGACCTGCTGCAAGTGTTCACACACCCCTGTGTGTCTTAAAATGTTTCAGACTGGCACAGAGAGGGTCAGGGGGCCAGAGTAGATGGGTGAGAAACTTTTTTTGAAGGAGGAAAAGGAGGAGAGCAAACACAGGGTTGTGTGCTGCATGGGAAAGAGAAAAGAGGAGTCAGAGAAGTGAGCAAAAGAAATAATGGGAACCTGCAGCAGTTGTGTAATGGTGCTAATTAATAATACATACCTGAGATGATGAGGAGAAGTTAATGTTTGTGCAGTACTTCATGTATGTGAAGTACTCTGGAGTACTAAATACTTTCATTGCTTTCATGATGGCATTTTGTTATCAGCAGAGCTATTTCAGATTTCCTGCTGTTGTTTGGGCAGAAAGGGGCACATTCAGTAGAGAATAATCACCGGGAAAACTGCTTCCAAACTTTGTTGGTGATACAGGCAAGCTCTTAAAGGAGGGAGTGACTTACTGACTTGTTTTTCCCCTAAATATTTTCTTTCCTTACAAATTTTCACTTCAGCACTGATTTGCAGAGAGAAATCAGCTCAACGAGATGCAGAGACACCTTGCAGGGTTTTTGATTACAGGTGACTTGATCTTTTGGGAAAAAGCTGCCAGTTTTCTACCTTAATAGAATTTCTTTTTCTTTTGTTGTCCCTGTTCTCTGTTCTGCATGCCCTGATTTCCATTCACTGTGCTGCTGCTGCTCAGGTTCCTGTGGATTTCAGTGGAACTTCAGTGTTGGATTAAGACCAGAGAGCTGTTGTTGCCTCCCTTCCCATCCCCTCCATCACTTCCAATTGCAGGGGAGGACACACAGATGCCTGGGCAGGAACTGCTCCAGCTGACACACAATTCACCACTGCATCTCCTTCATCTCCTCTTGGAAACAGAGAATGCAGGAAAAACAGCTAATTCACCAATTCCTTTTTCCATCCCAAGGTGGCTGGGCAAGCAGCAGGGAGGGAGGAATGTGATGAGCCTCCTCCCTGGGTGCCTGCTGCCTGCCTGCTCTGCAGCCTCAGAACTGCTGAGCTCCACTTTAGTCAGGCCCAGTAAGGGCTTTTTTATTTTTTTTTTTAATTACCAAACTTGCCTCTTAATTAAACTTATATTTTGTTCGTGTCAGAGCAGAATGCGGCGTTCTTGTGGTTCCATTCCCTTAATGTGAATGCAGATTTTAACTGAAGCAGCACTTGGGAATGAAGAATCTTCTTTGCTCTGTAGCAGTTATGAAAAAAAACCCCAAACAGCTCTGCCCTGGGAGGACAGAGGAGCTCTCCATGAGCCTGGTTTGGAGGGTTTGCCCTGGATCTGGTGCTGTTTGGGTGCAGACCTTCTGTGCAGCGCTGGTGAAGGGCTGCAGCACTTTGCCCATTGAACTGGAAGTTACAGTGCAAGGAGGGATTGGGGAATCTAGGTTAAAATGTCTCTCTGCTGGCCTTTAATTGCAAGAGCTCTGGCAGTGGTGTGCCACTGTTTTCCCAAACACCACTGGCATGTTTTCTTTGTTTCTGGGATAAGGAGGTTTGAGAAAATGCTGCATTAAAAGTGCGTGCCAGTGCCAGGATGGCTGTGGTAATCACCTTAGTGCCTTACCACTGAGTAACTCAGGCTTTTGGGGCAGGGCCATGTGCTCTGTCTGAGCAGCAGCACAAAGAAAACGGTTTTCAAAGAAGGGATTTGAGCAAAGGGGGATTTTTGGTGTTGCAAAGGCTTACTTAAGGATGCACAACAGCTTGTCCTGTAATCCTGTTTCAAAATACAATTCTAGTCTGTCTTTCTGCTCTGTCTCCTGTTGCTGCAGAGTTTTCTTGATTGCATCAGTGATTCTTTCCTTTAGCCTTATCACTGTCTGGGGTTGAATGGGTTTTATCTCCCAGGCTGCTGGCAGAACCTCTGTGTCCTGAAGACTCGAGGCAGAGGGACACGAGGCCACTCTGAAAGTGCTGGATCAGCTTCCCCTGTAAGAGTCCCAGACTGAATGTGACACTTGGGCACATCATTTACTCAACTGCAGCACCAGACTGAGAATAATTTGCTGTTTTCTTATTTTAATAGTAAATGCTGTTCAGAGAGGGAGACAGTGCCTGTCTTCTGGAAAAGGAGAAACTTCACTGTATATAATTATGTGACTGTATGAGCAAGTTATTGAAGTAGTTTAATGAGAATTTGGGGAGGTTCAAAGCTTCCAGGCAATGAAGGAAGATGCTCTCTTGGGTATTATTATTATTTATAAATAACTTAATAAAAGATCATGAAAATCAGCCAAGCAATTCAGGATTTTAGAGTTTTTTTCCTCTAAAAATAGCTTGAGCTTCATTAGGGTAAAATCAACTATTTCTTTTAATCTTCCTGTGCTGTATTTAGGACTTAAAACCTACCCCAAACCACTAAACCAAAGATTGTATGTCTCAGTGTTTATTTCGTGCTTTCCTGATAGTTGGATTGCTTTAACAATACTGTAATCAATAATTTCCCTGACACTGATGACTGTGGTGACATTTTTATACCTCAATATGTCTAAAGTGATGGGGACACCAAATTAAAAAAAAAAAAAAATCAAACCCACCACACAGCACAAAAGTTAATTTGGGAATTTCCTGTATAACTTCCAGTACAAAACTGATTTATGCAGGTGACAAAGGATGCAGCCACACATTGAGCATTCAGAGCTTCAAGCTCATTGTTTGCTTTTCATCTTTATAAAAAGTGAAGGTTTGTGGATGAAATTCCATGCACCCCAGGGAAAGTGGCTTTGGAAACTCTTGTGGGTCTTTATGAGTGTCTGCAGAAGCTAAAGAGCAAACCCTCACAGAGTGAAAGATTACCTGAATATATTATGGGGGAAAAAAAGTGATTGGGACAAAAACTCTGCTCTGGTTCTCGATTCTGGGCTTCCCCTCAGAAACAGCACTTTGTTCTTAATTTGGGGAAAGGGAAGGATGTAAAACCACACTTCAAACTTCAGGGCTCTGTGGTTTCTTCTGAAGTTTTTTGCTCCTTTCAGAAATAAACAAGTCGGTGATGCATGTTTTATTTGTTTTTAGCTTTCCTTTCAACACTGTTTCTTAACTAGGACAGCTTCCCCCCTCCGAGGTCTGTATTGAAATTAGGGCTTTCACGAGTGCTGAAATCCGTCCTGCATGGGTTGGTTCTGAAAAGCAGGTGCAGCTTTTCAACAGAATCAACAATTGTGGAGTTTTAGAGAATTCCTTTTGTGCAATCTGAGAATCACTTTTATTATTCTAATGCAGCATGTCATTTTTTTGTCAGTGTGGCTGTGCACTTCATTATTCCTTAGGGCCAGAAGTGCTTGCTCATTATTTGCTATTGGATCCTCCAGTAAAAACAAGCTGTTGAACTCAATTGGTTGTGTATGGATATGTTAAATAGTGATTATTTCCATTTTCTCATATAGAGAGTGTATCTCTGGAAAGTTACCACACTAGTGCATAAATGTCATTCTTGAGTTCTATTTAATTTCAGCCTCTCCTAATGCATCAGAATTAGGTTCTCCTCATTCTTGGCTGCTGAATGGCTGCTGTGCAGATATCTTCGTGTCCTATCAAATCTGCTGAGCAGAACTAGATCCAAATTCCCCTTAAAGCATCCCTATTTTAGCCTAATAATAGAGTTCTGTTTAGAACTTTTCAAGGACCTTAGTTCTGTTGTGATTTGAAAGATGCAGAGTGTTTTCCTCTCACTTGAGAGACTTGTTTACATCAAGTGTAGTTGAGCTTCTGGAAGAATGCATCTTGTTCAGTTTCAGATAAAAAGCCCTAAGAACACTGGGAAATTGGGTCAGAAGAAAAATGCTGAGATCTTTACCCATTAATGAATTGCATCCTGAATTTGGCTTGTGGATGGTCTAAATGTAGTGTGCACTTCACATTTTGAACCACAAGTGTTTGTTATGGTGCATAGTTAACTATGCAGCTTTAAGAATCATTTTCTGCAGCTTAATGAGCAGGCAGGTAGAGAGCTGTAAATCAGGTACCTCAGCCAAGTCCTGGGTGAAAGCCACAGAGCTCCTCCCAGAAAACCCTCAAAACCACAGCAGGTGAAAATGCAGTTCGGGAGCAGAACACGTGTCTGGCAATGTGGATTTTAGGGTTTCTTACTACATTAAAGTTGGGTTGTCGTCCTAGGGATACCTCTCACTTTGTTTCTGTGTTAGTTGGACTGGAAATTAAAAAGATATTAATTATGAAGTTGATTATGTGGTGGGGCTCTTGCAGAAGACATTCCCCCTTGTGTTCTCCTGGTTACTTAGCAGTGCGTGAGTAGCAGAACAGTTCTTCAGCTTTGCCAAGCTTTAGTCAAAAAACACCGAGCTAGAAAAGTGATACAATCTTATTTTGTTACAGCACAGATTACAAACAGCTTGTGTTTGTTGTAAGCTGAGCATCTCATGTCTGTGTGTGCCCAACAAATCAGCCATGACAGGTTATCCTGGGAGAGCGCAATTTTAGTCGGGTCAGCGTCGGATATCAGAGCCCGTGCTGCTGCTTGGTTTTGGGGGTTTTTCCCTTTAGTTAAAGGTCCCATCTGAATTCCATGTTTTAAACCAGGGGCAATAACACAGGCAGCCCTGCCACTGCCTGCTGGCAGCCCCTGCAGATGTAAAATTTGAGGAAATGCCGATAGAGTCCATTAGGGAGTTACTGGAATTGTTCTGACAGTTGTGGTTGCTGATAATGACTTACAGTAAGGCCTGCCCTCCTCAGTTCGTTTCACTTCGTTCCTATGGGTGATATGGAGCAATTATAGGGGAGGGTCACTCTCTCCAGGAACTTTCCCAAGCGTGAATCGAGGCCTCATTTACGTGGTGCCACCCTGGCACTGGGTTTGTGCTCTATGAGCTGCTGCGTTTCGTGTAGACAGTCGGAGCTGTTCTCATTTTTTAGGTTTTTGCCTGCGTTCTTTGGGTAAACTGAACCCTGCAGGTTATTGAGAAGGCTCTTACTCCCTTATAGATTTGCTTTAAAGGAAGGAGCATTGCTGCTGCTCACCCTCTTGGGGCTCTCAGGCACTTTCCCAGCCGTCTGCATGCCAAAGAGCTTTCTTGGCTAACTCGTCTTAGAGAAGCAGTTCTTCCACTCTCTTGGTAATTCTCAGACGACTCCACGCAGTTCAGTGGAGGTGCAGGCTACACCCTGTGGAAATCCAGGAGAAACAGCTGTTGGTGTTCTCAGACCTGTGAAGGTGGATCCCTGTTCTCGGGGATCTCCCTGCAAAGGGAGAAAATCCCTTGGCACTTCTTTGCCTCCTTTAAGCTGAGTTCAACAACTCATTTTTTGTTGGTTACATTGCACATGTAGATGTGTTTCCAGGTGTTGGCTGCAAAGAAAGTGCTTTTCTTGGTGTACCTAAAATCCAAGCTGCTGGAATTGATGAGCTGTTGGGGTATTTACTTAGTGATGTAGCTAGAAGTCAAATTTTTAGCTGAATTTGTGTTACAGGATTGCAGTTGGAGGGAGTACGTTTCACCAGATTATTTTCCTGGAAATCCTTTGGCAGATTCTTCCCTACAGTGAAAGGGATGCCTTCTGTGTATTTTTTTTTCCTCATGTACAATTTCTTTCCATCTGGAAAGAAATTCAGCACCAGGCAATGTTGGTTTACTCTTGCCTAGAGCAATGGATTCTGTTCCAGTGCCTTTCATTCTAGATTTAACAAATTGCTTGCATTGATTAAAGGCAACATGATACTGTGCTTTTTTCTTTTCCAATTTTGCAATTATTCCTCATTCTTATTGAAAGTGGTTTCTGAGCATCAGACTCCCCTGTACAGTGATGTGCAGAAATAAGCTTAGTTAGGTGTTCAGAGTTTGTAGGTGTGATGATGTTTGGCAAATTTACACATTGATTAATGCTCATGTTTGTGCTGGGCTTTGTGTTTGATTGTTGCCTTCTGCAACAGACAATGTGACAAAACTGCATTTCCGTAGCATCCAGATTTGTGCTCGAATTAACACTCAAAGAAAACCCACAAAAGAGAGCAGTTTGGGTCAGTATTTGAGCCTTTCTTTGCTTTCAGAGTGATTTCTGTAGGGAAACTGTTCATCCCTGAAAATGCCCATTTTGCCTCATGCCTTTGTTTTTGGCCACCCAGCTTTTCTCATGCTGGAAGTGGAAGATGTGTGCTTCTTAGCCAAATATATTGGTCTTAGTCAATGAATAGACTTCTACACCAATTTTTGTCTCTTCTAACCACTTTGAAACTAAATTGAATCAAACTTGGGACAAGTCTTATAAAATCTGGAATATCTTGATATCACAGGGTGGGAAAAAAAAAGTGTTCTGCTTTACATTCTTCTACTTAAGTTTTTAAAGAGCTTAATGATCTTATGAATTTTTAATATGATAAGGAATGTTGATGGCAAGCAGAAAAAATGAGTTGGAGCTGGGTTTTTTTGTGCACAGTGTTTCTTTCATTATTATTCTTTTATTACAATGATGGAAATAACTGAGTGTATAAGTCAGATTTGCCTCATCATAACCTGAGCATTTGTATTAGAGTATGTTTTGCAGGATTTGCATTCCTGGAAGCTCCACGTTGCCTGGTGATCCAGGACTGTGAAAATACGAAAGATTTATTGGAGGCAGTTTAAGAGAGCAGGCACTTAGTGATTTATCTTGCAGTTAGAGAAAGAACAAAGTAAAATTATTATTTCTGTAGTTATTCTTTATGAAAGGAAGAAAATAGTTATCAGGTGCTATATTAGTTTATTCTACAGGGTTTTCCCTATTCCTTTTAAATTATTCTATGTGATAAAATTGCCCTTAATTTCATCTGAAGGGTTTAAAGCATGTGAGATTAGTTGTGTGCAGATGAGTTTTACTGCTCTGCCTTGTTCCTCTGACAAGTGCTTGGTTTGGGTATCAGCAGCAAAATCTGTGGATATGGGAGAAGCTCAGTCCTCAGCTAAGTATTCCTCTATATTAATGAATTTTATTTAAGTACAGACACAGAGATTTGCCTTAAAAACAACATAAAACACTTCCTTTTAGTTGTAAAAGCCTGATGTGATGGGCAGGACTCTTTTCTGTCTTGGAAGCATATTTCACTTAATTTCTCCTTCAGATTAATTTACCTGCCTGCACGTTTAAAACACAAGCTGTGCCATCTTCTGCAGGCAGCAGTTGCCAGGAGGCCTGGTGATTTCATATGCATGGCTGCTGCTGCTCTTGGGATTGTGCCATTCCTTACAGGAGCTGATTGCCTCAGCATCTTCCAGCCTTTCTTTCCTGTAGTATTTTTAAATGGCTTTGTCTGGCTGGACAGGTGAAACTGCAGAGCTTATTGAAACAGATGGCAAGTCAGATTAATAATGCCCAGAACCATCTTTTGCTTGGACGTTCATAAGGAAATGGCCACTGGATTTGTTGTCTTTGCTTGGGCAGCAGAAGAACAAAGTCGATAGGTTTTAATTTAAGAGCCTCTTTTTGTAGTGTTTTGAATGTGTAAGTTAAGCACAATTGCCTCGTTCAATGGTATTTTTTTATTCTGGCAAATGATTGAAATGAACATTATTTTTAATTGTGAGAACAGCTTCTATTTGTGGAGAACAGGTTATTAATAGTCAGAGATCTGCAAACTTCCCTTGCGTCTCTGGGCGCTGTTGTACTTTGTGTTCTTGATCTTCCTTAAAATCTGACTTATTTTTATGGTTATGAGCTGTAAAATGAATGAAACAGATGCTTCTGTTTGGGTGTCACTGTGAGTGAACTTTACAATCTGTGTTTGCCAAGGAATCCAAATCTGCACATCAGAGTCCCTGAAATGTTCCTGCTCACACCGCCTGCCTTTACCAGAATGCCAGGGAGTGAAAGCCACGGGCATTTCCTGAGGAGTTTGTTCACCTTGCAGGGAGAGATAGATGGGTTTGGAAATCCTCTCAAGAGCTGATTCTTCTTGGGGGGTGGGAAGAACACACTGGAAGCTGTGTTAATAAATCTGTGCTTCCTTTAGTCTGCCCTTACCCACACATCTTCATTCTGAAGAAAATTCCCCTGCATCTCATCCTTTTAAATAGTTGAGGTGGCTCCACAAAAGTTGAGAAACATCGATCTTGAGGCTTCAGATGCCTGCTGAATGCCTTGTGTTGGCATTTGCAGCTCGTGCCTGTGTGTGTTGGTGTTCAGGACTGGTTATTACTGGTTTGTATATTTTTATTACCTTCTGTCATCATTTTACAGGTAGCAACATCTCCACAGTTTATTTTTGTGTGTGTATGAACATTCACACACATATAAAAATAATGCAGTGTAATGTAATCCGAAGCTTTTAAATAACTTTTTGTGTTTATGTCTCTAAGTAATAAAACTGCCCAACTACAGCTTTCTCTAACATAAAAAGCAGAGTGAGTCTCTGCTGCAAACTGGCAAGCCTAATTTTGGTGCTCTAAAAGCCTTGGAGGACATCCTGGTTCACTTGAGGTCTGTAAAAGTGTTCAGCTTCTCTGTCATCTTCAGTTCATCAACATAAAAATTCTCCAATTTCATCAGTTAAATGGACAAAGAGCTGGTAATGATTTTTCTAAGGCAGGTTTTTTAATAGGGCTGTTCTAGCAATGCTTTCTTCCACAGAACTGTTTTAAGTGTAACCTGTTTCCAGCAGGGTTTCTAATACTTTTTCATTGATACAAATTTTTAAAAAAATTGAACCTTTTTTAAAATGATTCATTCTTGTGCACTGCTCTTGCTTTTCAGGCTGTTTTCTAATGGGTTTACAGTTTATTCTTATTATGCCCTGCCCACATAACACACTTGTCTGTTAGAGACTATCTATGAAAGGCACTTTCTCAGCTGGATTGTGTATCTTAGAGACTCAGCGATTACAGAAATCTTTAATGCATTGCATTTCTGTTCTGCCTGCCTTGGGGACGTTGGGAGATGCTGTGAGACTGCTCACATCATTCAGTGTACACAGCTCGGGTGTTCTCCTCCTCTGTGCCAGTGTAATAAACACCACACAGTGAATAAAACTGGTTTTATTTGCTTAAACCAACGTGCTCGCAACTGATGCAAATCTTGGAGAGCGTAGCTCTGCTGCCCCGGTTGAGTCCCTGGCAGCTTAAAATTGAGCAAAATATTTTTAGTGCTCTGTTCTGTGCCTGTATTTCAAGCCATGGACAGCCTGAAATAGCAGCCTTCGTGTTTTCCCTCCTCTTCACAGACAAATAAAGTCGTTGTGTTTGCCTCTCGCCCTCCCCGAGCAGGTTCCGCACGCGCGCGCTCGCCGCCCAGCGCGCTCCTTGGCCGCACCTCCAGCTGGAGGTGTGGGGGGATCTCCAGAATTCCTGTGGGAAGAAGAAAAGTTCCAAATCAGGCAGCTCCGGCTGAGTCAGAGGCAGAGCTGTGCTGCGCCGGGGGCTGGTGGTGCCTCCCCTTCCCGAGTGGCAAAACACTTGGAATGAGGAGGGTGGAGGATGGAGGTGGCCGTGCCCTTTTGGCATCTCTCAGTTTGAAACAATAAATTCTGATTTAATACTGGGAGCAGTAGCCAGTACAACATAAAACTGCTTTTCTGTCAGGCTGATTTCCCCCTCAAACTGCAAACTCAATTGTTTTTGCAGTTGTTCCCCAAGAATTTGTACGGACCTGTGGGGTAAACGGAGCAGTTGCAGGGATGCGTCGTTGTTTGTGCGCTGTGGGAAGTGGGAATGATGCAGTCACCTGTTCCCATGCCAGGGTTGCACTGGGGATATTGATTGCTGCAACAAGAGATGTTTTCCTGGCATTTCACAGCTGGCTGCAAAGCAGTGATTAAAACCCTGTGTGAAAGTTGAGGACAGGAAAGGAGAAGCAGCTCCGGTCTTGCGAGGATCTTGTTACTGCCCTTAATGCTGCGCGTCCGGGTTTTAAATGAAACGTCCTCTCTGGTGCTGTGCTTGAGGCTGCCCTTTTCCCAGGGATGCTGCACAGAAGCTGGATCGATGTGTGGCAGGGAGGGCAGGGGCACGTGTCAGCCAGGGCTCTCTCTGACACGTGGTGTGTGTTGTGTTCCCATCAGTTCAGTTCTCACCCAGCTGCTGTCGCCACAGAAGGAATTTGCCAGTGAAAACCAATGTTTGGGGGGCTAACCCTGAGCAGGGTTCTGAGATGGACCCAAGTCTCAGCTTTTTAGTCATTAATGACATTTTTTTGAAGGGGTGGGCAGGATTAAAAAGCAATAATTTGAGGTACTCCTTTCTCTGATACTCCTTTCCAAACAGAGCTCCATAAATCACGATGCCAATTCCCCTTTTCTGTCTTCTCAGTGCTTTATGTGTTCTCCTGAGCAGCTGCTCCTGCTGCACTTAGGAAATGCTGCACCTTCTCCAAAGTCTGTACAAACCAAACCTGTGTAGTAGCAAAACGTGACAACATCCAGAAATAAAACATTCTGAGGGCAAATTTATTAGGATGATGATGGGGATCATTGATTAGTGATCTAAAGTAGTACTTAGTGCTTGTTCCTGTTTTTAACTTGGTTTTTTTTCTTTTGGCTTTCAGCTCAGATCGACTGATAGAAGAAACAATAAGGTAGGAATGAATGTCAAAATTTTCATTATTTTCCATACAATCAGCGTTTCCATTAAATTGTGTCTAAATATATCAGTCACTATATTTATCCAATAACTGTGTTGTTTCCAGCTCCTTGGCAGTATTACAGTGAATTGCTGGTGGGTTGGATTTGGGTTTTTTCTATTCAATATTGACATAAGAGTTGTTTAAATATTTTGTTCATCCTAGCTTAGAAAATTTGGGTTTCTGCTCAAAGGTGAATCACCTTTGGAGCAGAGTGAATCTCAGGCTGAGCTGTTGAGGGCTATTCCAGTAGTCAAGATGTTTCTTCTCACAGTGACACTCATCTACAACCTGATTTTTTATAATCTTTCAATGTATTCAGAATATTCAGCACCCAGTGTGCAGCTGATATGGGTAAGGGCTTTTACCACACCTCCTTGAGAGGTTATTGCTGTTGTATCTTTATTTATCTTTTGGGGTTTTTACATTGTTTGAATACTTGAGTGATACCTTCTCTAACTGATCTAGACATTTTAGAACTAGCATCATAAATTAATTTTTTCTGTGCCCTTCCCAAGCCAACCTTTTGCAAACCAGTAGCTCAAACTATAATAATGCCTGATTTAATGGTTTTAAATTTTAGATTATTGCTTTAAAACAAAAAAAAAATAAAAGGAAGGAAGAAAGCAAGATATGCTTTCAGACAATGCATGTACTGACATAAGTGACCAAGAAGAGTAATTAGAGGTGCAGCAAGGCTGTGTCCATTAAGGGCTGGCTTAAGTACACACAGTGGGCTCAGCATAATTAACATGGAGGAAGAATGTGTTGAACCACATCATTGTGCAGTGATGAACCAGAAGTGGTCAGTGCAGTAATACCTGAAAATATGAGTACAATTCCACCACAGCCTCACAGAAATAGTTGTCAGACTTAGCCCAGCTGTATTTGTTTTACTTTGGGTTCCAGTCCTTTCCTCACTGAAAACCTCTCCTTTATTGCCATGCTTGTAGCCCTATTTTTCCATCTCAGAAATGCTCAGTGTTTGGTGAATTTCTTCTTTGCTGCCACTCCAAGTAAGCAGAGCATTAAACAGCATATGGTGATTTATTACTCTTAATATCCTGCAAAATTACTTGTAATTACTTGTAATTATGTCACTGGCCTGGCTTCTTGATTCTGTGTCATCAGAGGAGCCAGAGCTCTCACCCTTGCACCATTTGTTATCTGTAGTAAATTCTTGCCTGAGTTGTTGCCAAAAATACTCCACAGTTTTTGGTACAAAAAGAGCTTGTTTAGTAACTACATGGAGCAGAAAATGTAATTTCACTTATATCTGAGTTGAATTCTGCCTCTGTTGAAACCAGGGTGAACTTTTTGTTGAACTCTTTTTTCCCTGTGGTCCCCAGTAATGGCAAGAGTTTGGGTGTGACATTAATTGATGGTAAATCCTGCTGCCTTCGAAGTGAATTTTCCAGCTGGAAGTTTACCCAGCTGATCAATTGCTTTATCTCTTGTAACCCAAATAAAAGAGGGAATTGTGCAGGAGAAGCTGTTTGAGGACAGATTCCTTGAGGTGTAATTAGCTTTTCTGGCTACTGCTCTGTCTTCCAGGTTTACATCTGCTGCAGTTCATTACTCATTTTTTAATTAAGCAAGTCAGGAAATCACGTTTTATTTCCTTCACACTTCACACTTTTATTTCCTTAGGGGTTGTTACCGAGCAGTGATTCTGAACCCTGGAAAGCGTATTTTTGTGCGTGCAGAGGCTTTTGTTGACAAGTTACAGCCTCTAATTGTGAGCCCCTTGCTCTGATTTTCTGTCAGGAAGAGAACTGAGGAGTCTGACTCCTCCTCTGCGTGGTCCTCCACGGAGCAAACATCCGTGCCAGGGAATAAATGGGCACCTGAGCTGAAAGGGTTCAGTAGCTGAAGCAGTGAGCAGGGCTGTCACTCCAGATGTGTCGTTATTACTAAACTTTTAATCAATTTTTAAATGAATTACGTGCCACGGGTTCTTACTGCAGCATATTTCTCTCCAGAAGCGAGTGGGAAGTGATACTTTGTACTGCAGTTCTTTTGGAACAGCGTTCACTTCTCTTGGCCAGATTTAAATATAAGCAGAGATTTTGCTTAATATGTTTGGAGTTCTCAGGTTTTCATTTTCAAACATTATCACTTCTCCAAAATAGCAGACCATTTATTTCTTGTTTTCCAACAACTTGTGTTTTTATGTTGGCTCAGTTGGAATATTTTTTATAGTTTTGCCTGTACAGTGTGACAAGTTCTTAGGATTTTATTGTGATTCTGTTTCTGAGGCCTGATCTGTCAGTGTTTGTGTATTAAAAGATTGGACCGAAGCCAGACCAAAGCCATAGGCTTAATTTTTAAAAAATCATCTCCTTATGTATTTGGGCTGTTTCTTTGAGTAATAATTAGGATTTACTAAAAGGGAAAAACTCAGCTGCACTGAATGTTGACTTTTCAGAATGGAAATGCATGAGCTACGTTTTGAGAATTCTCTCATTTCACAACCCCCTTGCCAGAGTGTCCAGGCAAAATCACTTGCAGTTCTGGGGAAATGTTTCTCCTTTTTCATCCTAGGCTTCATCAAAAGAAACAATACTCTTAGAAGTGATTTGCAGGGCTCTGTGTGTAGGTATGCGTTGATACACGCACATATGTGTATATTTAGAGATACAAATATAGAAGTGTATCTCCAGACAAAGAATGAGTGATGCAATCAGAATTTTTACCAATTTAAACCGAGAGCTTTCATTTCTATGCACAGTCACAGAGTCCATTCCCTTAATCATAGACCTTGTCATGAATTTCAATGAGCAAGTATGATTCATGGCATGCGAAATGAAGCAGAAGTTCCAGTAATACGTGAATTATTTGATTTTTAATAACACAACTTCTTTCTTTAGAGTTTTGTTTTAGTTCTCCAGCAGTGTAGATTTGACTGATGTGTCTCAATGGGTGAAGCCAGGAGCTGATTTTTTGGTACATTTCCCTCGGTGACAGTGGATGGATGTGGCTGCAGCGTGGGGTGAAATAACAACAGCTTAAAGGTTTATTTAACTCAAAACTCTTTGCTTCCAAGTCAGGCAGCATTAAAAGTGTATCTCTGCATGTTAGACTTGTCCAGCTGGGATAATGCCTGGAAGTGTTTGTTACCCTGGGGTTTTTATGCCAGTGAAACAGCAGACTGAGTACAAATACCAGTTGGGTTTGCTTTGGAGGGAAACTTGGCCGCTCGCATCCCCACGGCACTGCTGAACAACCAAGGGCAAACTCAGAATGTGGGAGAAATTCTGAGGGAAATACGGCTGCAAGCACAGGAATTTGAGATACTCCTGCTGATCTGGGGAAGAGATAGGTGGGTGTTTTATGGCTGTGACCTTGGGCTGAGCTGGGAGAGGTTTCTCCACTAGTGCAGCAATGCTGAGCGCTGTGCTTGAGCAGGGCTTTAATGTGAAATATAGAGAGCAGGCCAGATACCATCTGGTTTTAGAAACTTGGTTTACACCCAGCTCTGGTAGTTCCAGCCAGTGCAGCACTGAGAATAGTTCCTGCTGGTTTCCAAGCGAAATGTTGAATCGGGGTCATCTCGATTCCAGTAAGAAACGTTTCAGCTTTTTATCGTAAACGTCGCGCCCGAGCCCCGGAGCATCAGAACCAGGTCGTGGTGATGTGGGGGGGATGTGGTGGGGAGTGGCTAAATGGGGCCTGTGTTGTGAATGGGAAGAATGTGATTAATTTTTTAAAACATGCATTTGTCAGCGAGGCAATGGCAGCAGCAAGTCAATGAACATATGTCAGGGATGGGAATGGAACCAAAACCGTCTGATGGAGGGTATGAGGAAGCTGCAGTGCTCAAGATGCAAGACCAAGCTCTGGACTGGTCCCCAGGAACTCTGTTTTCTGCTGCTTCTTAAATTTAATAATCTCCTTTACAGATCTAAAGGCTTAGATAAACCAGCTCAAGGTTTGAATAATCAAATTACACGGGAACAACATTGCTTTTTGCTTGAATTTTGAGTTGTTAATAGTAGCTGGAATCCAGTTAAACTCTTGTTCATGAATATCACAATTACATTTCATTACTAGACCGTATCATATTAAAAATGGTAATTACCCCAGTTTTTTTCCTTCAGAGCTCTCCAGTAAAACCCAGCCCTTCGAGCTAAATTCTTGAAAATACTGGATTAAAAAAAATGAAAATGGTTTCAATCTCTTAACACTTTACATCCTGCCTTTTTATATGAAATGGACACACTCACTCCCCAGATGTTAAAGCAGGAATCTTGTGTTCTGTGAGTAATTCTTTCTAAAGGCATTTTGGAGATGGCTCAGGAGCACTTCTTATACTGGCACTCATCTTGTGTTTTCACTTCTGTAAATGAATGGATGTTTTAATGAGTCATTGGATGCATCTTACAAAAATATGGGGCTTAATTCAGGAGTGCTTTGAGAGACAGTGTGTTAAAACCTCATCTGGACAAATACCAAGTCACTGTGGGGGTGGGAGATAAGAATCTGGATGTTACTGAACAAACCTTCCTGTGTGCAGATAGGAAATACTGTTCTTTTTCTAACTTGATTCTTAGCAATTCAAAATTCCCTGAGTTCTCTTCTTAACAGCAAACTTGTAGGGGTTTTGTGAGTTTGTTGCCTTTTACTTTAGAGGACTAAAATACCTGTATTGAAAAATGGTATGTTTGTATCAGTTAAAGCAGCATTTCACATTATCCTATCTCTGAAATGACAGCTTTAGTTTCCTTTTCTTATATTTATCTGTTGTGTTGTTCCACTTAACTTTTACTCCTCCAGAACATTTCCCCTCCATATTTAAGGCTCACAAACTCATCCAGGAACTTGTTTTAATCACTGTTATTCCTGTAGATGAAGTCAACAGCAGTAGAGGTGACTTTTTGAGTTATTATGCAGCCTTGTATTTATGTCCTGCTTTATGTGTTTTTGAAACACATGCCAGCAAGGAGAGCAGCACTTGCCATACTTCTCTTTCTTCAGAGCCCAAACTTGTCAACTGAGCAATATCTTCATTTAATATCTTGGTTTTAAGAGCAGAGTTGCTTTCTTCCTGACCTCCAGAACATATTAAATTTGAAGTGGGAAATTCTGTTTTATGTTTGCCTGTATTGTGTTCTTTATATTTGGATAAAAAATACAGCTTGGGCATGCATTAGTAAAGAAACAAAGAGAATGAAAACTTATATGCCATGGGGGATATTCTTAATTAGGACCAGATCTCAGAAATGGATTTTATCTGTGCTGTGATGGAAGCATCATTTGGGATGAAACAAACCTCTAAATTTAAAGCTTAAGCCACGAGAGCATAATTGTTATGTTGCTTATAAAGGTAATACCAGTTTTCACTGGGGCTGGAAGAGAAAAGTCAAACCTTGCCTGTTTCAAGAAATCTCAGTGTTTTCCACTGTTAACAGCTTACATAAAACTGAAATCATTTAACTGCAAAGGATAGAGATTAATGGAAAAATTGTGGTTTCATTCATGTAGCTTCACCCCATTCATTGTCCTCTGAAGAAGCTCTGCCTGCTTGTTCTCCTCTTGTGTGAGCTGTGGATTATTCTTAGCACCAACAACTTGATCCTCTTTCTTTCCCCAGCATTGCCATGGCAACTAAAGAAAATATGACTTCTCAGAGAGGGATGTTGAAGTCAATACAAAGCAAGATGAATACCTTGGCAAGTATCCTTTTTCCTAAAAATTGGTGCTGCCGGTGCACAAGCAGAGTTATGGGACAATTTTTCACTGTGTCATTTGGGGGATCAGCAGTGTCAGGGGCTGTATGACCTGTCCTGTCATCAGTGACAAACAGGCTGGGTTTTTATCAGTCTCACCTGGTAACCTGACTGAAGCATCTTAATGGGAAATGTGGGGAACAAGCTGGTTTGGGTCAAATTTGGGCACTGCATAAAAATGAACAGAATTTAATTTTCATGTAGAGGTCTGCAACAGCATTTTATGGCCTTTCCTGCTGTATGGTTTTGTAGAAATTTTAATTTCATTTCAGGTCCTGCTTTTTGAGCTGAAGCTCGGTGTTTATCAGTGCTTGCTGTGGTTTACAGCTAAAATAGTCAGAGCCTGAGTACCTCTTGTTTGTCACACTCTTGTAGATGTTAATTAAGATTTTGGCTTGTTGGTTTCTGTGCACATTCTGTGTCAGGGCTAAAGATTGTGTCACGTTGTCAAGCCAGGCATGTTTGTGGTTTTCCCACTTACTCCTTCCCTTCTGTCAATGGACAGCGTCAGCACTGTTTGATCAGGCACATGACATCCTGGAAAGATGCATCTTGGTAACCCAGAAATTTCATTACAGTTCTCATGAATTGGCAAGAAAAACAAAAAAATTTCGATAAGTTTTGGCCATGAAGAGATTCCTGATTCCAAAGACACGAAGCTCTGGAGCTGATTGTCTTGTTGGCAGTTGTATTTTATACATTAAAAGATAGATTTACACCCTCATGGTTTTTCAGAGCTTGCACAGTGTGTGGGTCATGCAATGTGCAGGATTTTCTCAGTCAAATGCCTTTGGTTGTTCCCTTCTCCAGGAACAGAATCCCACTGAAGAAATTCCACGGATGTTTTATATAACCGCCCCAGTTTGGGGGTTTTTTTCATTCTCATTTAAACACAATTAGCAAAAGTAACTAAGCCTCACATACTGGAGATTAAAATGCTGGTAATTGAGGTGATCAGGTGGTGAATTCTGTGTAAATGTGAGCTCTGGGCTGTTCCCTTTTCTCTGCTGCTCTGTAATCAGTGAAGTGCAGTTGTAATCCTGCTCCCTGTCCATCAGGTTTTACTGCCCCTGCCCTCCCCAGCTTGGGAGTAGTTGCAGCGTTGGCATTTCCCCATCCAGGCTTTGGGGGGCATGTTCATGAATTCCTGTTTGCTGCTATGACCTTGACTCAGACCCCTCCAAGACCGTTTCCCAGCAGTGAACAGCCTGATCCAAAGGATCAACCTCCGGAAACGACGGGATTCCCTCATTCTGGGCGGCGTGATCGGCGTCTGCACCATCCTACTGCTGCTGTACGCTTTCCATTGATGGATGCTTCCCCCCCTGGACTCTGCTAAAACTCATCACCACCTTCCCTCCTCCCAGCCAAGGAAAAGTGAGTGGGGGAAGCGTCAGACTTCCACAGGCTGCTCGTGGCTGGGGCTGTCAGCGTGATGTCTGGAGCTTCTGATGGTAGACTGTGCCACTGGGCTTGGGCTGAAGCTGCAGTGTTTCTCCTCCCCTGCCGTTCACCTTCCTTTGGGTTCAATTTGGTGGGGTTTGTTTGTCTTTAATTCCCTTTCTCACTGCAAGGTAAGTGCCCTTGGGATGCTTAACCAGAGCTGGGGGAACGGTTCCAGTGCTCAGCAGTGCTGGGGAGGTTTGGTGCTGGCTGGGGAGTGAGAAAGGATTAAGTTTGCCTCAGGTAGAAGCTCAGCAGGAAGGCTTTTCCCTCTAATCCCAGCCCAGTACTGAATTTCACCCTGGGAGATGAATATTGCAGCTTTAAGCCTTCAGGTTGCTTTACTACTAAATACATGTTCTGTAATTCTTTTTAACTCCTGGTTGAGATTGTAGTTATTTCTGCATAATTCGTGCTGTGAAAACCGTGCTTCACACAAATTCCTCGAAGTTAACAAAAAAAAAAAGGGGGTTTCTGTTCACTTTTTGCACAGAATGTGAATAAAGTACCCTCTGAGGGAGATGATAAGATTTCTTGTGGCTTTAAAGGGGCTGACAAAGTCCCCCTGTGTAAAAAGGGAGCACGGTGTCCCAGCAGCTGTTTACTCAAGTGTTCAGTCATCTGAAAAGTGACCAAACGTGAGTTTCACCTAAAGGAATCTTTTGGGTGCAAATACTTTGATTTTGGCTGGCATCGTAAAGATCTTTATAAAGACACGACAAGCAGTTTACAAAGTCTATACTGTAATTTAGGTAAAGTTATTCTGATAGTGCAGTAGGAAGGATATGATCTAAACTGTTGATTGGAAATGAAAATGATGATGGTTATAGCTGAGGCAAAGGTGTCTGTGAGCAAAGGTTTTGGACATAACTCCTCCTAGCAAAGAACTGAATGTGTGAATAGTGAAACAAGTATTATTTACTGTTACCTGGGGGGGAAAACCACCTTTTTTTGGTCCAGACAGGCAAAAAGAGCCCTGTTGTGTTTGTCTCTAAACAAAGCTGACATTTGCAGTGGCTTTGATACTGCAGCTTCCCAGATCACGGATTTTTCTGCTCTTTCAACAGCACTTTTCCATCTGTCATATCATAACCCAATAAATTCAAGCCTTGGCACTGAAATACCTTTCTAAGAACTTGATTAACTCTTTTCACAATCCACTTAGAGTGCTCCTAACAGATTCCATGTATTCCATCACCCACAAATGTCCCACAGTCCCCAGGTTCTCCTCTGGAACAGAGTCCAGCGGGACGGACACGATTTTTTACTTCATTTTGTAGTGTCTGTGAGTTGGAGGGAGTGGAGACTTGTACCTGTGTAGTGTGCAAACCCACACTATTACACCCAAAATGTCTTTTGGATTTAAAGGCTTCTTTGCAGACTTAACAACCCTGTGCTAAAAAGTCAACAAAGGCTTCTAAGCAGCCATCCTGCCGCTGGGATTTTGGAAGCATTTGGAATTAATACGTGTAAAACTGTGGGGCTTGTATTTTAAATAAAGGGTGATTATTTGGTTGATTTGGGAACGTTCCCATTTGGAGATGAAGTGTTTATTGAGGGGGTTTATGAAAAAGCTTGATGGATAAAGGAGGGTTATTAATGGATCTGTGTGTTGGGAGATCAAACTTCTTCTCCCTCTTGCCTTTTCTTTGATTCCTCCTGCACCCTAAGGGACCCTGATCAGCACTTGTGCATCTGTTTAGGATTTGTAGGATTTGGTTGCTCTATAGTTGGCAATATAAGATCTGCAGTACCACAAATAAATTCATTTATTTAATCTTATAAAAAGTCTTTTTATTGGACTTAACTGATTATTTGGTGCATATATTTAATCTTATTGTGAAAAAGCTGCTATGGAAAATATGTAGATTATAATAAATATGTAAACATAATTGATTTTTCATGTTATGAAAATGTTATGGAGGAACTGATATATTTTAGTATAAAATAATGGAAATATGCTGAATTATCTCTGATAAAAGCTTTACTGGAAACGGTTTCGGTGTTGGCAGCCCCTCCATGGTTTTTGTTTGTGCTGGTTTTGAGTCAGTTTTGTGTTGAAAAATACATTTAATTATCTTTGGAGTTTTCCCTTCATCATCATCTGGCAGGGTGAGTGTTGTGCTGTGCTCCCTGGAGGGCTGTGTTTGCATCTGGCCCAGGGAAAGGCTTCCAAATTCAGGAGAATCAGCCCCATAACTCATCTCCAACAACCTGGACCTGCGGTCAGAACAATGGACTGGAAAATGAACACAGTGGATTGTAGTATTCTGCCTCAAATCCCAAAATACAGGTTTGTGTGTCTCCTGTTGCTAAATGTGTTCTCTGAGCTTTTCATTCTGTGTGGTTCCTCCTGCTCTGAGGAAAAAAGATGTGGTTGAAGAATCCTCATTCCTGCAATTCCTGCCAAAGTGGCGGTTTCCTAACTCGGCCAAACAGAACTGAGCTCAGGAGATCATTGCTGAGCACTGAAATGAAGGGGGAAAATCCAAGATATTTCTGCAGGGCACATTTCACACACGCACACACACACACACACACACACACAGAGACTTTTTAAATTTCTGCTTCATTCTTCCTACCAGATAAGCAGCTTCTTCAAACCTGGCCAGGCACTGGAACACAAAGGATCGTGTTGGTAACGTTGATGCCACACTTCACACGGGTGGGAATATTTTTATCCCTGTTGTTTAGACTATTTTTTACCTGTTTATCTGATCTGCAGTCTCTGGTTGCTGCAGCAGAGCAGTGGCATGTGGGCAACACCCAGAACTGGGTGTCCACAGCTGTGGCTTCTCCCCAGGGCAGTGCCAGGGCTTTGGCCTTCCTGGGCAACATTTTTTTTCTTAACCAGTATTGATTTCAGGAGTTTTGCATATCAAAGTGAGGTATAAATTCCTGCTGGATTCATGACACTGAGTAATCAACTAGAATTTTCATTTGTAGTTTAGAACTCCTTTCGTTGAGTGGTCTTAAGATTAGTGTGAGGAGAGTCAGTTCCTTGCTGGATGTTGGAAATGAAAGAGCAAAAGTAGATTTTTAGGTGATGTGAAAGTGTCAGGTGAATTGTTCCCAGCTTGTCCTCCAGGGCTGTGTCCCCCGAGGTGCTGCTTTCCCAAAACTGCTGCCAGGGAGCCAAGGCTGCTCCACCACTTCTGATGTTGCAGCTCAGTTAGTCACAGCTAAGTGAGAGTTTTAACTCTCTCAATGTAGCAAAACTTGTTTCCCAAGATCACTTGAGGCATAACCTTTCCCTATTTTTACTGGGTTTGTCCCAGAGCTTTCATTTGAGCCAGGAAGGAGACAGGTAACAGCTGTCAGTGCTGAAGGAGGAAATGATTCTGAAACTCCTTATAACAATTGGATTATGGAATGTACAGGACAGGAGACTGCAGTGAGAGACAAACTGAGCCATGTTCCAGGTGACATCTGCAAGTCCCCTCTGTGCCCTGCACCTCTCCTGTCACTGCACATTTGGACCAGTGGTGATGTTTTAGTTCTGAGTGCAGAAGCAGCTGTTGGTCTGTGTGGTACTGAGTGAGGAAAGCAGTTAAATAAACATTCTACACCCAAAACAAAGCCCTTTCTCACAAAACATCCCAGACCTTGTAAATGAGTTTCTGATTGCACTTTCTGATTTTTTTTTTCTTTTTCATATACGTTCTTGAAACTTCTATTGTAACTGTAATTATTTTTGTTCTCACCTATTGTGCATTCTCTGTATGTATTAAAAAAAAAAGGCTTTGATATGTAATTTAATAATAAATTAGAATTCTAAGCAAGGTGCTTGGTTCTTTCTCCCCTTGACAATCTTTGCCTACCTAAACTTCAGGGGAAATGTAGAGAGGATTCATCTCACCCCTTTGGAATTGTCCCTGAACATACAAATCAGTGTGTTCTCAGGTTTTTACATCAAATATCAGATGTGATGGAACATTTCCTGACCCAAAATGGTTTGATGAGATGTGTTCCTCCTGCCTGCATGTGCAATCCTGGACTCATCTCCTGGGACAGGGCTGATTAAACCGTGGTGGTTTTTTTCCTGCTGTTCTTCACCCGGTGGAACAAGGCTGGTTTTCTTTAGAGGTAAGTGTTAAAAAGGAAAATCTCTCTCTGTGAATTTGTTTTCAGGACAGACAGGACCCTGTTACCCTGTAGCTTTCCAGCACCACTGTGCTCTGGTTCCCCTCCCTCCTCAGGAGTTCCAGCCCGGCAGTGTCGTGCCTGAAGGATCCACCTGTACCCGGAGCTTTTGCAATCGATGCTGAATCTTTCAATGCCACTCCAAATTTGTATTCTCAGACCAGCAGAGCTGCCTGCCAGTGTGATACCTGTCTGTGTGCATGAGGCTGGGAGTGAAGAGAGGGATTTCTGCTCGCAGAGCTGTCGTGCTGTGCCTGTAAACGCTGCTTTAAAGCAGAGATACATCCCTGTATCCTTAATGCCTGCTAAATATTCAGGAGTGACCAGATGCTCTCCCAAGGGAAGGCTTTGACTGTATGGCTCAAGCTAAAGGAGAAACTTGAAAAAAAACTTTTAAAAATGGAGAGGCAGTTCTGGTTTCAGACAGTGGGAAGTGCAGTGAGTTTTTCCAGTTGCGGCGCTGGTAATAAGTGGTGCATAAAATTCCATCTTCGTTTGGATTAGAAAATAAATTATTAATGGCACTGAATCCTTTTTTCCAGCTCCCTGTACAGTCAATAATTTATAGTGGCACAGGCATAGGGTATATATATTTTTAACCATCCGCCTCCCAGAGTAGCGTTGTTGGTGGTGAGAAGCGCTGTCCTTCCTGCCAGGCTCCGGCGCAGCGGGTGTTGTGCATTATGGATGAGCCGTGCTCTGCTCCCGCAGCCCCGGTGCCATTCCACGAGCAGATTTCCTGCTGAGAGGGAGCCGAGCGCTCCATTAGAAATTCACACAGACAGACGGGAGCGTCTTTGTTTCCTCCCTTTCGCCGAACGTGGGCGGTGTACAGCGCCGTGAACTTGATTTTTGAGGGTTTTAATAGAAAACCTCAGTGTTTACAGTCGGTTTTCCCATCTCCTGAGTGCCAGCCTTGTATCCACCATCTCCAGGTAGAGAAGCTGCGCTGCCAGCGCCCGTGCCTTGGCAGCTGGGCTGTGCTCATTAAGCACTCGGAGCCTGCTGTCGCCTCCTCCTTCCCCTTCTTCCCAAGCTGCTGGAGCGTGTGCTGCAGCCCTTCCCTCGCCCCATCCTCGCCTGTCGCAGCCCTTCCCGTGTTCTTTGTTCCTAATGGGACCCTGAGGCTTTGCTAACCCAGATTCCAGAGCGCTGCGAGTAAGGCAGGAGGAGCCTGGCTGGAAATCGGAGCCTCTGCACCCCTGAAACAGCATCTGCCGTTCTCTCACTGTGGGTTCTTCTCTGCTTGTCTTGATTTTGGCACCCTGTGGTCCCTCTGCCAGCCCGTGGTGTGATTTTGAGAGGTCTCTTGCGATCATAGCTGTTCAGATTTTACATCTTGTGTTGCTTTGTCTGCTCGCTGCGCTGCCCATCCAGTTCTCCTCCCTTCCTTCCCGGGTGTTTGGCTTCACGTAGACGTTTCAAACACATGGATTTATTTTTGGTTTCATAGTTTTGGTTTGTTTTTAAAAAATCCATCCTTTGAAGTCCAAAGGGGTTGTCCAGGGTGACTTGAAGCTTATCAATCAAAGCCAAACCTGAAGGAAATTCACTGATAACCATTCAGGTGCCTGAGCACAGCGTGGGGCTCTCCCACAAATGCTGGAAACAGGGAGGGTTTCAATGCTCTGTTTCTTTTCTTATCTCCCTTGCCCATACCCATCCTTCTGATGCAGAGTTCTTGGAAGTGGGGACAATATTCTTCATCTTTTGTCTTTCTAAAGCTGCACTGAAAATAGAAGCTCCTCTCTGCAGGTTGCAAAGCCCCATTGAGCTGCCAGCTGTACAGTGGAAACTTCCCCAGGACGTTTGCTGGTTCCTGTGCCTGGGCATGTCATCTGCTACAGAGCCCTCCGGCTCCAGACCTGTGCTGAGCTGGCTTCTTCCAGGCTGAAATGCTGCTGAAACGTCAGATTTTTAAGGGAGCCTTTTCTAAAGACTCTGCAGGACGCTCAGGAATGGTGCAGGTGTAAAAGGAAATCGGGAGTAGCTGGGAAAGTGCTGATCAGGTGGCGCTGTCAGGGCCAGCTTTAACACACAAACCACAGTTTTTTACATTAAAAAGCACCTGGACCATGCAAGGACCTTGTCCCCACTGGAGACTGGTGGGAACCTGGTGGGGTCCTGTGAGTGTCCCCCACTTCCAGTGTCAGGGGAGGCTGGAATCATCCTGGGGCTTGGTCAGCCTTGATGTGGGACAGCACCCAAGTGCAGCAGGGGGGAGATGTGGATATTTCCCTGCTGTGCTATAAATGCAGTTCCCTCTAGGTCAGGCGTGTATCACCAGTGCTAAATTTACTTCAAAATATTACTGAGGTGGGGAGGTTTGTGACTCAGGTCTATAAAAGCATGCACTGCTTATGTAAAGAAATAAGTTTGGAAAGAGGCAGGAGGGGGCTCAGGCTCCAGCAGGGACCATTCCTGGTGTGTGTCTGCCCTCTCTGCATAAATAGGCCTTTGTACTGGGCACCAACTGCACCTTCAGGTTGTGTCTGTTCCTTAGAGCAGGATCTGCTGGCCAGCTCCTCCTGGGTTTCCAAACATTTCAGGAAATGTAAATCATTTCCAAGCCTACGCTGTGGCTTAGATGAAATTGTTTTAAAATAAAAACCAACAAACAGTGGGGGATGATCCATTCTTGTAATAGTTCAGAGTGACTTCAGATCGAGTTGTGCCACTCTGGGAGGGCAAAGGAGGGACAGGAGGGATTCTGCCGTGGGGATTTTGGTATTCGGATCCTTTTCGTTCACTCAGGTGCGTGTGTCTGTTTGGTCTTGTAAAACCTGAGTTCTGGAGTCAGCTTTGCCGTGGCAGGCAGGCAGGTGTTGGCCATCCTGCACCACCAACAGCATCCTCAGGTCTAACCACAGCCACATCCCAGGGGAATGAGCCTCTCCCACCCTTCCTCAGGAAATGCAATTCCTTAACTCAGCAGCCAAGTTCATTCTGCACTTGTGGTGCCCCTGGGAGCTGAATGCTGGGGTTGCTGTGGTCTGGGAGTTCTGGGCAGGGGAGGAAGAGCTGTTAACTCACTTTTTGGGACAATTCAGCTTATATCCACTCGGTTTTGCAGTCAAACATCAAGGTAGAAACAGAGCATTGCTTTAAGGACAGGAGCTCCTTTTGTTTGACTGCTGTTTGCTGTGTACCTGGGCCAGCTGCTCCAGACCAGTGAGGAATGACAGTGCAGGGTGTGAGGGACTGGCTTATTTCTCTGCCCATCTGGAGTTGATGAAATGATCCATCTGCATTGATCCTTGCTGGGAAGGAGGATAAAACACGGGTTTTATGAAATTCTACCTGAGATCAAATAATTGGAAGAAACGGCTTTGGAATCCGCAGCCTGTAATTAAACATTTCCAGGAGGCAGCGAGGTGCAGAGAGCTCAGCACAAGGAGGCATTCTGCTGGGAAGCCTTTGCTTTGTTTCACGCTGTGTGCTATTAAAGCAAACAACTTCACAAGCTTCAGAAGCATTGGCAGCTCTTGACCAAGAATAGCATCTCACATCACAGCTAAGCTGGAAACAATGAGGGCCAGCAGTCGTCAGTTGGTTGGGTTTTTTCAGCCCCTAAACGAGGTAGCTGAGCTCATGGAGAAATCCCCATTTCTCTATTTTAGGTGTTCTAAGAGGTTTCATCTTGTGAAGGATCCAGCAATAACCACCATAAAGCAAAAGCCCTCATTTCAAGCAGATCTGCTGGTGCAATTCCCACTAACCTGGGCATGCCAGGCTCTCCTCCAACACATAAATCCTAAATCCTCACCACCTAACCCAAGCTTCTGCAAAGCCTATCAAACATGTCTTGTCTGACTGAAAAATGACTCTGAGATGTGATAGAAACATCCACCATGTGGGATCATGTGGGATCCCCATCCCTGGAAGCGTTCAAAGGCACATGGATGTGGCACTTGGGGACGTGGTTTAGTGGTGAGCATGGCAGTGCTGGCTTGGATGATCTCAGAGGGATTTTCCAGCCTCACTGATTCCATGATGAGCTGTATTCCTTTAAATCCCTGCAGCTCAGAAGCTGTTCTGTGAGCAGGGAGAATTTGGGGTGCAATCTGTTCTTTTTTGGCCCAGTGCTGGGGGCTGCAGCTCTGCACACCAGGGCCAGGGTGTTCATGTGCTGCTCATCACAAGGTCTCTCTGCACCTCTGCAGCCCTGAGCTCTCCTGCTGTGGCTGCTGAGCCCAGGGCTCCAGCTCCAGCACCTCCCAAATGACTTCCTGAGAGGTTTTGAGAGAGCCCAAGGAACCCCTGAGCTGCTGGCTCTCAACAGCAGCCAGCATCAGGAGCCAGAGAGAAAATGGAAGTGTTCTCCCTGCGCTTTTAATTCCCAGCTCCTGACTGGAGCGAAGTCATGGAAACCAGCTGAGGAACTGGTGGCCAGCTTTTTGTCCTTTGCCTGAACCCCAAACTCATGCAAATTCACCAGTGAACACAAACACCGGGAGATGGAGGGAGAGCCCACAGTGCTCAGCAGAGAACGTATGCAACGTGGAAATTGGATGTAAACCTCTTGCTGTTCCTGCGTGAATCTATTATACATGAGCCCATCAGAGCAGGGTATTAATAAAACAGGAGCTGAAGCACTTGGCACTGCCTTGTCTTCGGTGAAACATCAGAGCCCGGGCTGGCGGCGGCGGCCTTTGAAGTCTGGGATTGCATCTGCCCGGCCGCGGGGTGACATGGTCAGGGTGCTCCGGGGGGAATCTCGCCACGAACGGGAATCTCTCCACAGCGTGGGGGTTTTCATGAGATTCAAATCCTCCACCTCCTCCTCCTCCTCCTCCTCCTCCTCCTCCTCCTCCTCCAGGACAAAGCCGTTGCTTCTTTTCCTGCTCATTCTTCTGGCTTGCTGAGTTCTTCAGGCAACGCACAAAGAAGGCTGAAGATGGTTCAAAGCAGCCTCAGACACCCTGTGCTGGGATGCAAAGGGCATCTGGTCCTTCAAAGTTCTCCCCACCAAGACCCCTCCGTGCCTTTTGTTGCACACCAGCCCCAACCCTCTTTGCTATGTTGAATCACGGGGAGAGAGCTACACTGGACTTTCTAAACATCTACATTTTGTGTCTCCATCAGGACAAGCAAATGAGTCTCTCCAGACCTGCCCTGTAATCCCAGCTGTGCTGCCAGAAGTGCAGGCAGTGATGCCTCTGGCTCAGCTGGGTGAGCAGAGGCAGGGGGGAGATGCTGTGGCTGAGCAACAGAGGCTTTGTGCAACCCCAGCCCTGGTGTAAAATGGGAGTAGCTGTTGTGTGGTGTCAGCTCGGACCTGCGGGGCTGTGAGTAATTAACCCTGGCTGATGGCTCTGAGAGGTTTGAGCAGCTTCTTTCTGAGCCCTGGGATGTGAAGCTGAGCATCAAGAGCACTGATTTAGGTGGTGTTACAAGGGGAGGCTGTTCAGGAGTAAGAACCAGCAGATTTAATTAGTTAATAATTGCAGTTCTCAAAGCAAAGGGGAATGGATGCACCAAAGAAATTGACTTAATTTGTTAAAAATGCCCGAGTGAGCTGCAGAGCTGGGGAGGGGGAAAATGCAGTCAGAGAAGGGCTGTGGGGGGCACAGGAAGGCTGAGCACGATGCTGGTGTGTTGGAGGCTGTGGAGCAGCTCTGTCTCCCTGGTGCCTGATCCATAGGAAACCTCAGGGACAGATCCAATGTTGAGCCTGGCTTATAAGGGCTGGGCTTTGTGGTGTGGGCAGCAGCTGATCCAGAAGAACTAATTCCTGTTCCTTTGATTGGTTTCTGAGATGCTCGTGAGGATAACAGTTCTGTTCTTCATGAGCTCACAAACATTTACTCTCCATCCTCTCTGGCTGTGAGTACCTGTGGGGTTTTGCTGTTTGTTCATTTTTCAATGCCCCAAAACCCTACAGCTTGCATCCTTAAGAAAGGGCAAGAAGTGTTTGTCAGAGTGAAAATGAGAGGGAGGCCAAAGATTGTCACAGCAGAGGGATTTGGGGTTGGATCCCAGATTTGGGGTTGGATCCCAGGGGTGAGGCCGTTCACCCTCTGGCTGTGAGCACTTCCTAAAGGTGCCCACAGCAAGGCCCACAGCAGCTGGATCTGCTCCACTGCAGCGTTTGCTGAGGAGTTATTTGGTGGCTCTGTCAGGGAGGAGAGCCCCAGACCCCTCGTGCTGGTGGCTCAGCCCTCCAAGGTCCCTGCAGATGCTCTGGTGGGAAGGAGCTGCCCCTGCCTCGGAGGGAATCCCAGCAGGATGTGCTCCAGCCAGGGCCATTAAGGCCATTTGCTGCTGAATGATGCTGCAGAATTTACCTCTTCTTCCATCACAGACATGGATGGAAGTGCAGGTGCTCTGTCTGACCAGGGGCCTGGAAGCCTCATTTTTGATCCTTGCTGGTGGTGGTGGCACTGCCCCCTTTGCTGGGAGAGGGAAGGGGCTGTCCTGGGGGAGCTGTGGGACTGTGCCACCTCCTGCAAATCCTGCCCTGCACTGGAGTCTGGCCAGGCTCAGAGTTTGCTGTGTGGGACAACCACTCCATCCTGCAGGCTCGGCAGGTTTTCTCTCCAGGCTGGGCTGGGCTGGCAGCGGTGCCCAACTCGTTCCCAGAGGATGCCAGGGATGGGCAGTGAGAGGATTCTGGGGGATGAAGTGGTTGTGCACCTCAGCTTCCATGAGGATGAGCAGCCTCGACTGACCCACCACACACAGATAAACCCTGCTGGTGACCCCGGGTGGGTGTGACACTGTCAGCAGCCTTCCAGCCTGGCTGGGAAAACTCCTGGGGAGACTACAGCCAGGGTTTGGGGTAAAAACCAGCACGAGGCTGCTCTGTCTGCACCTCTCCCTGCTCTGACTTGTGCTGTTTCCTTTACTCTTTGCCTGCACATATTATTTGCAACCCACTGCACCCAAAATACCAACTGGTTGCTCTCAGGGTGTGAAGCAATCGCTGAATGAGTAGCTTGGATAATTTTTGTTTCTCATTTAGACAGAAGAAACCAGCTCAGCTTTGACCATGCATGTTACATTTTAATTTTTTTTTTTTTCTCATGCCAAGAAATACAAAGAAAGTATATAAGATATACCATACCATCCTGCAGAAAAAGAAACATTTGTCAGCAAAGAGAAGCACCCAGCTGCAATTCCTGGTGTGTTCATGCTGTGTGTGAGCTGTGGCTCTCCCAGTGGGGGGATGGACCCTGCCCTTCCATGCCAAGGATCAGATCCTGGCACCTTCCAGCCAGGGCTCCCAGGTGGTATCGGGGTTGCCTTGGTGAATCCTGCACACGCTCCCTTCCTGATGTTTCTTATCCTGGATGGGTGTTTATAGGTTTGAATTTTGCTACCTACTGGTGTCAGCAAACGCTTTACAAATATTCCCACTTTGAAAAGGCTGCTTTCTCCCCTCCCCACACCCCCCTGGCTTGTGCCCAAGCAGGGGAGTTTTTCAGTCCAAACCTAACTGGTTTTTGCCAAAATTAGAGGCTGTATACCGAAAGGAAAACGAGCTTAAATCCGAATTATTTCAGCTTGACAGTGCAACCCTGGCTGTGGTTCTGTGACGAGTAACGAAGCGACAGGGCAAGGGTGGGGCCAGCCCAGTGGGTGCCTTTCTGCAGCCTCTCCCTGGGCTCAGAATGAACGGAAACGGAGATTTCCTTTTCTATAAAAGGCAGGATCTGCTCCCCTTGTCTACATGGAGAAACCTGCGAGGGGAAGGTCGGGTACCGCGTGCTGCAGCCTGCAGGGAGCCGGGGCAGCGCTTCCCTGCCCTCTGCAACCCCTTCCAGCACAGCCCAGAGACGAGATCTCATTGAGATGAGATCTGTCTGGGTTCCAGGAGAGGCAGAGGGTGGGAGGAAGGAGCCGTGGGGCTCAGGAATGCTCTGCGGGGAGGAATGCTGAGGGGACAGCGAGGTAAAGATGGAGAAGAGCGGGGACAGAGGGGTGAACTGGAACGGGGTGAACTGGAAAGGGGTGAACTGGAACGGGGTGAAACGCCAACCAGAAAAAGCAAACCCATCCTCAACACGGCAAACTTTGAGATCCCTTTGTGGCTTTCTCCCCTCTGGTTGTGCTCAGATCCCTTTGGTGTCTGCAGGCAGCGCCCAGCGTGGGGCACTGACCCAGTGCCTCGTGCCGGACCTTTCCTGACCCTCGCTCTCTGCGTCCCACGAGGAGCTGGTACAAAACCCAGCCAGGTTTGTTGCTGGTTCAGCTTAAAGCTTCAATCCAGCCTTGATGCAGCCAGCAGCCCTTCTGTGCCACCCCACAGCGCCCAGCTCTGCCCCAAATCCGGGGAAAGCAGCCCAGGGACAGCAGTGCCAGGGAGGTGCCACCAGCCCCGTGCTCGGAGGTTCCTTCCCATGTATTTATATCCCACCGGGACCTCGCACTTGTCGAGCATCACTCCTACTCCAGCTCACATTTAGAGACATTTCCCACCTTCTCCATCCCTTCAGCGAGCTCTCCTCCCACCAGCTCAGCCTCCCTGGCAGGTAGGGCTGGATTGTCACCGTGCCCTCACCTTTCCTTCCCCAGGGGGGAGAGGTTCGCCAGACCCCGAGGATTTCGTGAATGTTTCAGTGGCAAACACAGAAAACTCTGACTTGTGTGCTCAGGGGAGGCTGCAGCAGGTGGCAAAGAGCTGGGGGATAAGAAACAGGGCTGCTCAGTGGGGATGGAGGGGAGAGGTCTCCCGGCACAGTTTCTGTGGATGCCCCCCTGTGTGCTGAACGCTGAGTTAGGCAGAGATCCCTGGTGGATGCAGCCAAAGGAGTGACTGTGCCTGGTGGCCTCAGGGTGAAGCTCTGCCATCATCAACCTCCCAGGAACACAGCACAGGTGAGGTGTGTGCCGAGGGCTGGGGGCTCTGCAACCTCCTCCTTCACAAAAATGAGCAAATCCCACCCAAAAAGAGCCAAAGAGGCAGCTGAGCTGGGATAAAACCGTGGGGGGTGGGTGGGGAGAGCAAAGTGGCAAAAACTTTGCAGAATAGGCTGCAAAAAGTGTGGAGAAGTCGATGGGGGAGCAGGGAGAAGGGACTTCATGGGTGTCCCTGGAGAGTTCCTTCCTCCAGCACTGGAGAGGCAGGTTACAAGCAGAGCAAATCTTTTGTCAGGGATAACTGCAGAGGATTTCCTCTGGGTTTAAATGCAGGATAAGAAAAAAAGCTGAGTTCAATGTTCAGGACAGTTGTATCTACTCAGGGAGATTTTAGAATGAAAAGGATTTAAATGTTTTAGTTCTTCTCTTTTGTGGTATTTACTGGTGAGGTGAGAAGCGTCACCTGAGCTGTCCAGTGAGACAGGAGGCACAAACAAATCATCACCCTGGGGTTTTGGGGGAAATCTTCTGCCTTCTCCTGCATCCAGGGGAATCCTGGTGCCTCCAGTGCCCTGTGCTGCCCTGGCCTGGGGCTGCTCCTGGCAAGGACCACTGCAGCTGCCTCACAGAGCCCCCTCCTTCCTCCAGCTGCAGGAACCCCATCTGGAGCCACAGTGGGGAATAATTTGTCTAGATCCCACTGAAAAAAAAACCCCAGATTCCAAGGAAATCTGTGCTCATACATGGTTCTGTTAGGGAGGAGGGAGAGAAGGGGGGCTGATTTGGGAGCTGCTCGGTGCCTGAGCATTTGCCATCCCTGCAATTAGAGCAGTAATGTGAACCCACCTCGTGGGGGGTGGCAGGGTTTGATCCTTCGGATGCAGGGAAGCACTTTAGATGAAAGGCTTTATACAATGATAAAAGAGCATTTAAATTCTTACTTAATAAATGCTTGGCGCTCTCAAGTCCTATAACTCCCTCCAGCACTTTTCCCTGAATAAAGGGCCCTTCCTGCTCGAGGAGGAGCTCCCTGGGCTCTTCCCATCAGCTGAATTCCAGCAGCTCCAAGGGCAAAGGGCAGGAGATGCAGGGACAGGCAGCACTTCCCTTTTATAGCTCAAAAAAACCCCCACGTGTTCCCCAGCAAGCAGCTTTTGGGTCCAAGAGTTAAAGAAGGAAACCTTTGGGGGATTTGATGGGATTTCAACAGCCATGAGATGAAAGTTTGGACACCCAAGGGAGGGTTTCTGAAGGGCTCAGGAGGAAAAGATGCAGTGCCTGGACAGAGGATGGGGGATGGAGCTCCCACCCAGCAGCGCTCAGCAGTCCCTGTTTGCTGAGCTCACAAAAGATAAATTGCAGAAGAAAAGTTGCAGATTTGGTCCATTTGAGACACCAGTAATTGGTGATGGAGTGCTGGCAAAGGGGTGGATGGGAATGGAGCCCGAGAAAGTGCTGTAGTGGTGTGCTATTGCTGTGAGTCCCTGGGATCCCTTTTAGTGGAGAGGAAAATGTTGACAGCGTGTCTGGGGGATTTGGCTTTCTCACCCCCTGCATTCAAATAACGTCTAGAGGGGGAAAAAAAAACCACTTGGAAGAGGAGCAATCAAAAAGGTGACAGGAGAATTTTCGCAGTGGCTTTGCACATTAGTTACTACAGAGTAACTACAGTGTGGATATACACTTCACCCCTGCCCTGTGCTAACCCCACGTGCCCACTCAGAGCCAGGGAAGGAGTCAGTGCCAAGCAGTTACCATGCTGTGAAGCTTCTCATGGTGCGTGGTGGATTCTCCATGTAGACAAGCCCTGGGAAGCATTGAATTGGGTCTAAATTTGGGGTGCTTGGAGCAGAAATGCCCTGAAGGACCTCATTTCTCAGTCAGTCCGTGGTTTTAGGTCGCAGGTTGTCAGCTGGAGACAATGGAAAGGCCGGGGAGTGCAGCTCTCAGTCGTGTGCCCCCAAAGCTTGGATCAGAGAGACTCAGGAAACAGGGAGCCAATGGACATGGCCAGAAGTCACCAAGCCTGACTAAAACAACAGGCAGTGGAGCTTTGCATAGTCTGGGTGGGTGGGTAGAGGGCCAGACCCAGGAGCTCCCCACAGCAAGGACGGGGTGAGCGGGGAGGAGAAGGGCTGGGGCTGGGTGGGGATCGGATCCCAGGGGAAGGGGCCGAGGGAGCCGGGTGGTGTGGAAGACGTGGCAGGGCCCGTGGTACCTACAGACAGAGTGGGAGGAGCAAAGTCTGTTTTCCTGTTATGTTAAATACAAAACATTAAAAAATAACACAACAACTCGCCGAACTGAGCCCAGGCAGCTCCGGGGACGCCGGAGATTTGCAGAGCTGCGGGAGAGCTGGGTGAGGGCTGCAAGGAGAGGAGCAGGGGTCTAAAACTCCTCCATGCCCCTGGAAATCTCTTGGAGGGCCCTGAGCCGAAGCCCCAGGGGGTTGGGGGGATGAGCACTGGCAGTGCTGGGGGCTGGGTCACGCTGAAGCCTCTGCGTGATGGACGTGCCGTGACATCAGGGTGGGAGTGGGGGGAACGGGCTCTCCGTGCCTCGGTGCTGCTGCTGGGCACTGACCAGGCCCTTGTCTCGGTGCCAGGGGTGCTCCCCTCCCTTTGGGTGCACAGAGAGACGTGTGGGTTCGCAGGGAACACCTCATTTTGCCTTCCATTAAAAAGCCCACCATGGGACGGGGGTGAGGAGGAGCCTGGGGTTCTCATGCAGCGACATCCCACTCTGCCAGCTCTGAGATCTGCCCTAAGTGATAAAAGAGCTCGTAGGAACAGACATGGAGAACATTCCCAAAGGCATGCAAATGGTCATTGTCTCTTTTTTTGTTTTTGTTTTTTTTTCATCAAAAATACAAAAGCACCCACCACATCCTCCAGCTCTGGCGGCTGCGTTTCGCTCGGAGCAGAGCCGTGGTCCTGCTGCAGCTCTGCTCTCCCTCCTCCTCCGTGGAACAGCTCTCAGCTCCCCATGGCAGTTTGAGCTTTGTTTTGTTCTGTTGTCCGTTTGTTTGTTTTTGTAGAGACAGAGAATTCGACGATTTAAAAACCAACAAAACCCCCCAAAAATCCGGTGACTCATGCCAAAATTCTCAGGAGGACTCCTCAAAACGTCCCGGTTCTCGCCTTGTCGTTTCCTTCCCAAAGCAGCTTCGTTCCGGAGACCCTCTCCTCCTCTCGCCCTTTAGTTGTCTCCCCGCTCCGTGAGTTCTGCTGGAGGGGAATGAGGTAGTGGATCTCCCCCTTCTCCTCTCGGCGTGGCCTCTCCCATCCCTCCTCAGGGTGATTTTTATCCCATCCCTCGCACAGGCTCATTCCCACGAGGCGGTGAATCGAAGCATGCGTTCCTTCCGACGGCGCTCCAGAGCAGGCTGTCTAGGGCTGCCCACCTACACTGTGACAATTTTTTTTTTGTTTTGTTGCAAGGCTGAAAGTAAAAACCCCAAAAGGAAAGTTGTCTTCCTCCTCTTCAAGGTATTTGCATGCTGAAACGTCTTCTAGGAAACTGGAAAAGAAAGAGAGGCTTAGGGCAGCTCCCAGCAGTCAACAGATGCCCCCCCTGTGCTCCTGGCTGGGCCTTCGGGTGTTTCTGAGGTCTCTGTTTGCCTGAGCTGTGCTGGTTTGGCAGATGGGGTTGTGTTTGGGAGGTTCCCAAGATGTTTTGGGATTGTGTTTCTGGGCAGGTTGATTTATGTCCTGAAACCCTCCCGTTTTTACAGCGCTCCACTCTTCTAAACCCACCACGGGCTTTGCCAGGGCAGGACCTTTCACCAGGGATCCCTTGTACGGTCACCAGGGAGCTTTGGACAGCACAGGGAGGGCTTTCCATGCTGGTCACTTGGGCAATGTGTGTTTCTACTGCAAGGAGCCCATTCCCTGAGGTGTTTTTGTGTGTGTGTGTGCAGCTGGTGATGGCCAAACCAGCCTGGAGTCAGTGCCTCCGGCTGCACTTAGGCTGGGAACGGGGTGGGGGTGGATTGGGGGCAGGTCTGTCCTATCCTATCCCATCCCCTGGGCTGGAGCTGGGAGCCAGGCGAGGTTCCTGCTGGAGCTGGGCTGGGGGAAGGAGAAGGAAGCGTTACCTGTGTTGCTGAGTGAAATGTAGAGCACGATGATGATGGTCCCCAGCACGATGGAGACGACGCTGAGCAGCCTGGCCATGCGTCCGAGCCGCCGGGCTCCGTCCGTGTCCCCTTGCTGGCCACTGTTCCTCGACTGGGGAGACACACAAAGAGTCCCTTGAGAGTGGCAGCAGCTCTGGGGTGACTCCCTGGCTGTGGAGCCCCAAAATGAGCCCCGTTTTCTTTCCTGCTCCTCCAACTGGCAATCACTTGGTTCCCAAAGGGAAAATGCTGGAAGTAGGGATGGCTGGAGAGGGAGAAGCACCGCTGCTGAGAGCAGGGCCTCCTGACCCCGCTGCAAAGGGCGTGCTGGGCGTCCTGCCCTCGGCTGAGGGAGCACCCAGCACTCAGCAGAAGGGCAGCAGAGCGAGGAGCTGTGGTGGAATTACTCAGCGTGCGTCAGCATTTGCTGCCCGTGCGGCAGAACTGCCACCAGCCCGGCTCTCCGACCAAAAACCTTCCCCAGATTAGTGCAGTGCCCTTCTGCCTCCCACAAAACCCATTGGGAAGTGGGTTTGGAGGGAGGAAAAGAGGGTAAGGGGTTTTAAGACCCATTGGTGATGTTTTCACCTGGTTGGGAAGGCTTGGAGTGAGGGGAAAGGGAAGGAAGGTAGGATAAGGGGAGAAGGGAGCCCAGCAGCCTTGATCCAGTGGAGGAGTTGGGCAAAACTCCCCTAAACTTCACTGGGAATGGGGTTTTATTGATGATTTAACTGCTTTGAAGCAGATATTCCTCCTTTAGGGCTGCTTTGAAGTGTTTAACACTTTAACATGGGTTAAGGGCTTCTTCCCCTGCCCTATGCATCTCCAGCCATGCTGCCTTGGAGGAGAAGGGGGGGATCTGGGGCAGGCTGTGGGGCCAGCAGCTCCCACAGCCCTGTGCTGGGTGGCAGCTCCTCCCTGCTAAAACCGGGGAAATTCTCAGTTAAAAAAAACAAGTTTACTCTTTAAAAAGAGTTAAAGGTGGAAGTGGATTAAAGCAATCCCAGTTTCCTTTCAAAACAACGTGAATCTCAGAAATAGCTGTGCTGGAAAGGATCCCCTGTGTTAAAAAAAAAATTTAAAAATTAAGAGCAAGGAGGCCTAGCCCAGCTCCAGCATTAACCATGGAACATCACCGAGAATCTGAACAAATATTCAACGTTCCTGCCCCGTTTCCCATTCACCCTGCTTGAATTCCACTGCCTCTTGGCACCACCGTGGCCAGAACATCCCCAGCCCGGGCTGTGCACGGGCGGCTGCTCCGTAGGAAAAATGCAGCTTTGGAGCTCTCCCTGTGCTCGTTTGAGTTTGTGTCCCCACATAAACAACGCAGCAGAGCCCCAGAGGGGCGGGTGGCTGCTCCCACTGCCCCCTGCCAACGTCCTGCTCCGCTCAGGAGCCACCCTGGGCATCGCCGTCCCCACCAGGGACACCAGGAGAGCTCAGGACCTTGCTCCTCCCGGTCTCACCAGCAGGTTTGCCAGACCCGCTCTGACAGCGATGGGATGCAGCCAAGAGCTATTTTCATCCCAGAACAGGAGGTGACAAAATGAAGCCTCATGGGTTGGTGGTGAGAGATGGGGAGGAAGCGGGAGCCCAGGGATCGGCAGGATCCCGGCCCTGCTCGCTGACAGCTCCAGCTCTGGGGAGATGGCTTCTCAGCCTCTGGTTTCTGTAACGAGTGTAACATTTTGGCAGGGTGTGGGTTAGATTGCAGTGAAATACGCAGTTTTAGCTGTCTTCTAGGCAAAATATATAGGCTGAGGGATTTGGTATATTTATCACTACAGCTTCTGGAAGTGTTTATTGCTCATTTATCCTGAACAATTATGAGAAGCACATCAGCACTGGCATGGGGTGTTTAGCAAGCCTTCGGTACTGTACATATATTATTCATCGGTGTGGAACGGGTTGATTTCAGCTCTCTAGTATCACTAATCCCGTGTTTTGCTTTCCACATTAAAACATTAACATCTTGTTTATTAATCGAGGCTCACCGAGGCAGAACATCTCCGAGAGGCTCGAGGGGGAGTGAGTCACTGTGTGAGTGCCAAGGGGCTCCCCGGTACAGCCCCGAGCTGGAAAACCTGCAGGATTTGGGGAGTGGGTGCTGTTCTGCAGCACCCGTGGGCCAGGTAAGTCTGGGTGACTCAGGAGTTATCAATCTCACCTGTTTCCCACTGCTGTCTGTTCCAGTTACTGCTCAAAATGGGTTTTTTTCCCTAAGTGGCCTTGTTGCAAATGAAGGCAATTACTTTCCTGTGCTAGTCCCAGGGACGGAGAAGACGAATCATCACATCCTCTTTCCTGCAATCTTTCCCAATTTATGAACTGGCTTTGGATGCTCTCTGCTGCCTTCTACCAATTACTCAGAATAAATCATTAATCCTCGACACTCGGTGTTTTTGTCGAAGGAAACATTCCAAGAGAGGTATAAGTCAGCTCTGGAGCGAGCCAGATGACTGTGGCACTTAAAATGGGTGAGGATAGTCTGACTTCTCCCACATCTTTTGGGAATGACAGAACTTGTTTTGGATCCCAAGTGCTGTGCAGAACTGCCCTGGATGTTACTATGTGGTGGTTCTGGCTGGATTTTTTCACTTCCCTGCATTTGTTTGGAGTTTTGTACCCTGGTCCGTGGCTGCCCTGCTTCCTCCCCCAGTGTGGCTGCACTTTGGGAAGAGGAAAGGATTCACAGCAGGAATGAAGGGGGGTGTGTGGTACCCAGCCCTGCCCTGCACTCCTGTGAGATGGATCCCACGGGATGGACACACCATCCTTGTGCCCACCAGTCCCTCTCTCTGTCTTGGAGAGTGACCTGAACCCCTTAGAGCAGCCAGATCATCACTTGGTGAGGAAAACACATCCAAGAAGCCTCCAGGTAACTCATTTCCATGAAACCATCATTAGCAGGAACAGGCTGGGGGGTAGAGCAGGGTTTTTTTCCACCTCTGGCCAAAGGCCCTGCTGGGATCTGAGAGCAGCTTTTGAAAAATGATTTATGAGACACTAAGCTCAAAAGCATTCATTTACTTTCCTCTCTGGACGCCAGAAAAAAAAAAAAAAAAAGCTTTCATGTGCAAAAGCTTTGACTCGGGAAAGAAAAGCACAGTTGCAGAACTAAAGGGATGTCAGCACATTGTGGAAAGGTCCTCCTGTTTCCCCAGGCGATGGGAATCACAAAAACCTGGTTTCTGCTCAGATTTGTGCACAATCAGGCACACCTGGGCTTTACTCTGGGAGAAAACACAAGCCTGGGGAAGCCTTGGGGGTCACTGGGAGCTCAATTCCTCCTTGCTGTAAGCGGGTGAAACATCAACCCGTGCCCTGAGAGCTGCTCCTGCTGGCAGGGGGACCCAGCCAGATGTTTCCTGGTTCCCCAGGGAGAGAGGGAGGATGGATCACTGCTCATCCTGCTCTGCTGGTGCTGTGTGGAGGTCCCTGGCTGGCAGGTGGGTGTGTGGAGAGGATGATGGTGCAGGCAGGGCCACGACTAGAAAGAGCTGTAATAAATTAATTAAACCACAGGACAGGGAGTGCAGGGGCCAGAGGATGGGCACTGGCTATTGATGTGCCATAAACCTTGTCCTGGAGAACAAGTCCAGCTGAGTGCACCTTCTGCCTCCCCTTCCCCAGCTCTGGATGAGCCCTGGTCAGTGCTGCCAGTGGCCCTGGAAGCAGAGGGCAGCCAAATAATCTTATTGCCTTGCTGCTCCTGCCTCCCCTTGGGTGTGACAGCCACCACAGCCCGGTCCCTCTCTGCCTGGCAGGATCAACCAACTCCTGCTCTTTTTCCACTGTTTATTCTCCTCCACGGGGCTCGTGTGGCCCAAGGCACATCCCCACCACCCTGGAGGCTCTGCCGCCTGCAAGGGACAGGGTGAGGATCTATTTTGCATGAAGGCTAATGTGGCTGGAAAATCCCCGTGAGAGACCTTGTTTATTACCATGGATATGCAATACCCAGCTGCTTTCCCTCTCCTTGCAGTGCAAAGCCAAACAAGTCTGGCTGGCTTCCCTGTGCGCTGCCTAAACAGGCTCTGCCACACAACTGTACTACGCAGATGACAGCTGGCACTGGCAGAAACGATGATTCCTCCTCAAAATGGAAATTGGTCTCTCTAGAGGGCTTTCTGTGGCAAGTGCCCGTGCCTGCCTTCAAGTTGTTGGTGGTTTTGGGGGGGAAATGCTGGCTGCAGGTGCCCCTCAATGTATTTCTGCGTGGTAAGCAGGTAACTGAGCTGATTTTCAAAGAAAAGGTTTGCCTTTGTTGCAAATCAAAGGCATAGAAGGTGCTGGGTGCGTGCAAGAGAGCAGCATCTGGTGGGGAAGGGGGTGGCTCTGCTTGTAGGGCTGTGCTGACTGAGCCACCTGTACCCGAGATGGGTGGGAGGCCGGCTGGCTTCATTCTCCCCTGCTCGGCTCTCGGTGCATTTGCTGAGGTGTGGGGGATGTTTAATGGAGAACAATTGCTTCTCCAGGGCAACTAAAGAGCTGCAGGTGCAGCCTGTCCCTTTGAAGTGCCTGAGGCCAGGCACCAGCCTCCAGCCAGGGTCTCCCCAGTGCTGCAGGGCTGGGCAAGGAGGGGCGGAGGGAGATCCCTTGTCAGGGCTTCGCCTCGCAGCTCCTTCCCGGGGAAGCCCGGCGACTCGTTCTGGACCGCTGCCTGGCGGCAGGGACCGCGCTTCCCGGAGCCACCGGGCTTCCCGGAGCCCTGCTCTGGAATCCCACCCCCGTCTCCATCTCCATCCCGCCACCTCCCCGCATCTCCATCCCGCCGCCTCCCGGCATCTCCATCTCCATCCCGCCACCTCCCCGCATCTCCATCTCCATCCCGCCGCCTCCCCGCTCGCTGCCCCGGGCTCGGCGCCGCTCCCCGCCCGCCTCCGCCCGCCCGCGCTCCCCGGACCCGCACCGGAGCGCGCTGCGGGAGCCGAGCGGGGCGG
>VZTH01004093.1:163270-177206 GCA_013397815.1 Aleadryas rufinucha
CGCCCCGCCGGCAGCTCCCCGGAGGGCGGCAGCGCCGGCAGCTCCGACGCGGAGGACGCTTCCTCGGCAGGTGGGTGAGGGGGAGCCGTCCCCACCCCGCGTCCCAGGGGACGAGGGTGTCCCCAGCCCCTGCGCCGTGTCCCCGCCGCACGGTCAAGGGCGAATGTGCGGCCGCACGGCCGAGGGCATCCCCAGCCCTGGCGCTGCCTGTCCTGCGCCTCCGTGCCGTGCCCATGGCGCCCGGTGCCCATGGCCCCATGCCGTGCCACGCGTAAAGGCAGTCCCGAGCCCCTGTGCCGTCCCTGCTACACAATTGGTGCAGCCCGTGCTGTGACTCCCACCCCCCAGGGTGTCCCCATCACGCAGCCAGGAGCACCCCATGCTGTCACGTAGTAAAGGATGTCCCAACTCCTTCTGCCATCCTCATCAAACAGATAGTGCCGCCCCAGCCCTTGTGCAGTCCCTGATCCACCACTGAAGTCACCCTGTCTCCTCCCTGTCCCACTCCCAAGGACATCCCATGGCAAGGCCCCATCCTTGGGTGTGCAAGGAGGGAGGGTGGCTGGCGAGTGCCCTGCAGCTGGCTCTTGGTGATGTGCCGGTGGCCCACGAGCCACCTCTGGGGCTGGGACGCTGCAGAGGAGTCACTTCCTCCGGGCGTGACCTGGCTCACGGGAACACCTCTGCTCAGGTGACACCCTGTGACCTCCTGTGGGGAAGTCCCGGAGGCGCTAAAGCAGAAGCATGCCGGGGTGGTGACATGTCCCGAGGCGTTTTTCTAGGTGGATTGAGGACGATGTTATTTCGCAAGTGCCTGGCTGTGTGGTGGCACTGAAGGCACAGCCAGCTAGCGCTGTCAGCCGTCACACTGTCCTACTTCCAGCGGCCTGGAAGTTGTTATTGCATCAGCATTAAACCCGGTTCAAACACAGTCCTGGCAGCTAGGGAATGTCACTTTTAATGCTGTTAATTCTGCAGCTGACTTGAGTTAATTTTGTTCTTGCTCGGTTGTTTGGGGTGGTGGTTTTCCCCCAAGGCTGTATCGTGCTGGTTTAAGATTGCCTGGAGAGCAAGTGCTCTGATGTCAAATTATGCTTAATATTTAGTTCATTTGTATTTATTGCATTAGTCTGCAGTGCTGGAGGAAGTTTCCACTTCACCTTCCTGAGCTGCCTGGAGGTGAAATGTCCAAAGTACGTGGCTGCTCTCGGTGTTGTCACCGTGCTGTGCCGGGCTGCACGTGTGAGTGTTTGTCCCGCTCCCCAGTCGGCCGTGGGAGCCTGTGCCCAGCCCTGCAGCCAGGACCAAGGACATTGGGAATGCTGCCTTCAAAGGGCTGCTCCAAGCCCCTTTCCAGCTCCCATCGCAGCCACGGGCTGTGGTTCTTGGAGGGCTGCTCTGTGGATGAAGTGGCTCAAGTGTATCGGAGCGACCAAGTGCAAATCCTTCTGATTTACACTCGGACCTGTGTTTGTTTATACCTGGGTTATGCTCCTGGATGTTTCCAAACCCAGGATGGTGCAAGGTGCTCTCAGGCTGGTGGGTGTTGTTAAAAGGGCTTCCCTGAGGCACAGCATAAACCCCTGAGGGTCTTGGCTTTGTAGCGTGGAGGGGTCCAGCCCTGCACCACCCGTTGAGAGCTCTGCAGCTGGTGGGGGTGAGTCTTTTGGCAAGACTTTGAAGTCCAAGCTTGCATCTGCTGTGGTTAAATGTGGCCTCTTCCTCCTCCTCCTCTTTCTCCTCCCCTAAATGGGTCTTCCTCAGGGTCAGCAGCTCCAGCACTCATCAGAAGAGGAAGCATCCCCTCTGCCTGGCTCCTTGCCCCGTGACACGGCTGGGCTCTGCACGGAGGGCTGGGCTCAGCCCTCCCCAGCCTTGTCCCGAGCCTGTCCTGAGCCTTTCCCAGGCATCAGCATTTTCTTTGTTGGGCGTTATAAGGGCCCCTGTGTGCCCTGACTGCGCTGACATTTAAGAGCAGAGTTTGAGAGTGCAGTAAGAGGTGTGAGGTTGTTGCCTGGATCCCCCTTTCATGGGCGGTTGGTTAACCTGGTGCTGCTGTTGTTTTCTTCTCACTTCTCTATGTCTCAGATGTAATTGAAAATTCCTGATTGTGGTGCTGTTTGCTTTTCCTGCCAGCACTCTGGTGGTGTGTAACCTGCTTAGTGCTGCTCTGCCTGGGTCCCCCAATATTTTAATGTGAATTTTGGAGCTTAGTGGTGCCGTGGCTGTGGCTGAGCACAGCCAGTCCCCAGCTGTATCAACTTATGGAAGCACCCTCCGGACAGCAAGTGAAGGAGTGTTGGATATCGTCTTTATGGGAATTACCAGGGAAATACAGTGTTTTCCTTTAAGTAGCTTGTGATTAATCTGATTTAAAGCGAGGAAATCTGCAAGATGCCCCTGTCTGCGGCTATCGCGTGAGAGCGGCGCGTGCGACAGCCAGATACATGATCCTGGCATCCGAGATAACGCCTGTGCCAGCTCACCCGGGACCAACAAAATCTGAGCGTCAGCGAGCAGATGGCTAAAAACGAAGCGTGGAAAGGACTGAAATTCCCCTCCTCTTGGCCGTCACCTGTCCCTGTGGCTAAACACGCAGCTGGCCTCGCAGCTGAGTATGCGCGGTGCCGGGGCTGCGTGCTGCTTCCATCTCCTCCCGTTTGCCACGGGAGGGACGAAGGGCTGTGGGTTGGTGGCAGCCAGGAGAGGGTGAGCTGAGCAGGAGATGGTGCTGGTGGCCGAGGGGAGGACGCGGTGATGCTCAGCGGGGATGCTTTGTGCCCGGCAGCCAGGTAGCGCGGAGGTGGAACCGACTCGGTGCTGGGTTTCCTCGCTTTGTCCTTGGGAAGTGGAGGAAGAGGCTGGCTTTGCCATGGAGCTGAAGCTCCTCTGGAAGGCTGTGGGGTTTGGGAGTGCCTGACCTGCCCTGTGCAGCGCCCTACACCCCAGAAATGTGAGCTCTGGGGTGGGGAGCGCTGGCATAGCTGGAATAGTCGGTGATGGCGTGGGCTGGTGGATCTGGTTACGGCAGGATGCTGCGGCTGCGAGATGTGCTGTAAGTGAATCCCCAGCCCTCTGCTTAGCTGGAATTACAGTTTCTCTCAAGGAAAGATTCTGGAGTCACGTGGGCTCTTCTCCTCGCTCTGCTGCACTGCCTTCACTGGTACCTGGGGAAATGGGAAGGGAGCTGCCGGCAGCAGCGGGGTCCTGCCTCGGAGGGCGGTGAGCGCAGAAAGGCGGCGGTGTCAGGGTGTGCAGCAGAGGCCTGAGGTGGGGAAGGGGCCCTGGGGCGTCTGGAGTTCCTGGGGCATCGGCCACCTCATCCCTCCATGCCCAGGAGGGGGCTGGATTGGCATGGGGGGCTCCTGACATGATTTGGGTAAAGGCAGGGCTTGTCCTTGCTGCTCCATCCCTGCTTTCAGCTCGTGCTGCTGCTGCAGAAGTGGCACCTCTGTCTGTCCCAGAAAAACTCCCTGCAGCTGTGGAGGTGATGGGGCAGCTCTGTCCTGCTGTCTCAAGCCATGCTTAAACCCTGCTGGTTCCTCATCCCTTTCTTGGAATGTTCCCTAAAACCTCAGCAGAAGGAGAATGGAAAATAGTGAGCAAAGTGCAGAGGTTGTCCTGGTGCATCTCTTTCCACCTGGGGTTGGTCACGGTGTGCAGGAGGTGAAAAATGGGGATTCCACAGCCCCAGGAAGGTGAAATGTTGCATGGTCTGTGCATCCATCTCCCTTCCTTTATTTAGCATCAGGCTGGGATCTTGGTGCTGAAGCAGGGAGGTGCAGTGGGGGCAGCTGTGTCTCCTCAAGAGCCCCTCTACCACCTCCGTGTCCTCATATTTAGTTTTTACATTTTTACTTTGTCGTATTTCCCCCTTGTTAGGAAGTGCTTGTTTGGCTCTGAAGAGGCTGGAAGTTCCTCCTCTGGCCAGGGCAGGCCGGGCAGAGTCTCAGTGTTTTATTTTAACTGCTCAGACGAGGACAAAACCGCAGCGTGTGTGTGTGTGCGTGCGCCTGCTGGGGACCTTTGAACTGTCTCCATCTGCTCTGGGGCCCAACAGTATTTGGGGAGGTGATTTCTCTCCACAAACCCCCCCGATGGCACTGTGACAGCAGCCCCTGAGTGATGTGAGGCTGCTTCCTCGGAGAGTGCTGCTGCCTGAGATGGGGACTGCAGGGTTAACTCTGGGACAGGTTCGTCACTGGAGAAGATCATAAATAAATGCAAAGTTTATGAGGCTGAAAAGCCTTTGAGTGGAAGAGTTGATGTTTAAAGCTTTAGGTGAGAGCAGTAAGTGCTGCTTGCTGGAGTTTGCCCTGTGATGGGCAAATAGTGGAGGGCTCGTAAAGGAGCTGCAAGAGCAAAGGGGGAACCTGTGATCAGCTCTGCCTGTGGGCACCACCGTGGCAGCAGCTGCATCTTCTGGGTGGGGGAACGGCCCTTCCAGGTGCCAGGGCCCTGCAGACAAGCAGGGTGGGAGCACAGAGGGCTGGGGATCCCAGCCTGTGTCACCAGGCAGGGGTAGTCCCCTGGTACGGCAGTGGTGTCTGCTCTCGTTGGCACAGGGATGCCGACATCCCTCCTGGAGGAGGTGGGTGTGGATGCAGCATCCCCGTGCACCCCTGTGTTCTGTCAGCTGGGCACAGTCCCACTGGCTGGGTTTGGCCCCCAGAATTTGGGGCAGAGCCGAGGCTGAGCTCCCCCAGCTCAGCAGCGTTCAGGGCTGGGCGGTGGTGCTGGGCTGCACCTTCCCTGCGGAAGGGAAGGAGGGGATGGAGTTTGCCTTTCGGTGCCAGCAGTGCCACGGGCTGTGCCCACCATGGGGACGAGCACTTCAGCACGGAGGTGGCTCCCAGGCTGGTTGTGGGTGATCAGTAGCCCCAGGTAGAAGCAAAGGCAGCAGCAGGGCAGGCAAGAAGCCCTCATTAGGTGGCTGGATAGAGCCAGAAGTGCCCTGCGGGGCCTGAATACATTTGCATTGTAAGTCTATTGAAATCTGGTTGGGGTTTGTTTTCTTTCTATTTCCCTGGAAAGACACTTCTGTGCAGAGGGGCTCTTTGTTCCTCGGGTTCCTCCTCCCCTCCTGCCCAGCGATGCTGCCGGTTGGGATCCCAGTGGATGGCTCTGCTCTGTCTCCTGCTGCTGGATGCTGTCTGCTGTGGCCAACCCTGCAGCAGTGATCGCAGGGAGAAGCTTTCCTCTGTGCTGGCAGGGAATTCATGTTCCCTTGGGTTGGAGAGGAGAGCCTGGGTTAGCCAGGGCAGCTCACCACGTGTCCATCCACCCCAGGAAAGTGGCACCTATGCCCCCCCTTGGTTCATGGCATTGCTGGGGTTTTCCTCCCACTGAGGTCACCTGGAGCAGGGGCCGGGAGCCAGCCCGAGGGAACACGCAGAACTCACCCCATCCCCAAGAGACATCTTTGAGCAGGCTTGGCTTTCCCACCCCAAATTACTTTATCAGTGTTTGCTAAGCAGCATAATTGGCGTGTGTAGATCAGTAGCAGCAGCACTTCTTGGCTCCCTGGGCTGCAGCCGGAGCGGAGCCCGGCCGGCCTAAGCAGAATCCCAGAGGACTCCTGCAGATCTGCCTCCAGATAAGTCCCAGCTGTAAAGTTCAGGGATTGTTTGAAGATCTGGCAGATAGGGAGACCTTTGTGCTGTTTGTGCTGGGACGGGGCTTTCTGCCACGGAGGGGTTTTGTTCCATGGGCAGTTTTTGTTCCGAGGCTGCGAACCAACACCTCCTCCTCCTCCTACTCTGCAGCTCCTCTGCTGGGAAGCAAAGCTGGTCCAGGCAGCTCAGCACCAGAGCTGGGGGGAGAGGAGCAGCTGGAGGCTGTGGGATACAGCCACGGCTGCCTCCCTCTCGAAAGAGAACCACAATGCAGTAGCTGGCCCAAGCCTTCACCTGAAGTTAAAGGCTTTTTCTGACCGGCCACCACCTTTCATTCCTTCTTATCTGGTATTTTGAGAGGCCAGGGGCAGTGCTGCTGCGGTTGGATCAGTCCCCTCCTCCCCACGCTTGCTGGGCTCTGACACCCTGCCTGGCACTGCCCTGAGGGCAGGATGCTCCAAGTGACCCCCCCCTGTGCTCCAGGCACCTCTCAGCGGTGCCCCAGCGAGTGCAGCTTGGGGCCGATGCAGCACAGACCTCGGGGTTTCAATTCCACAGGGAAGTGATAACTGGAAGAGAAGTTTAGTGCTGGCCTGAGGAGCAGCATGTTTAGGACACCCAGCAGGAAGGACCTTCTGTGCTCCTTGGCAGGGAGGCTGGAAACATTTTCATTTATTCCTCTCTTCCCTCTCTGCAACCTCTGGCAAGGGGAGAGCTGCTGCTCTGCACCAGCGAGGGAGAGCCTGGACCTCCTGAGAGCCCAGCAGAGCAGGCACTGGAGGAGCTGAGGAATCCAGGCTCTCCTCTGGCATCTCCCACCTCAGCCCCAGACCCTGCAGCCCTGGCTGTGTTCCTGCCATGGCTCCAGGACACAGAGGCTTCCCCTCTGCCAAACCAAAGCGCTCTGGCTGCTCTTTTAGTCCTCGGCTTCTTTAGCCACTTGCATGGCGCTCCCCCTCCCCAACCTCGCTCTCCCATTCCTCTCTCCCTGTGGGAAAACAACCCCAGTGTTGGCGGTGCAGGTGGCTCAGGAGCTGCTCTCTGGTTGCTGCCAGCCCCTGGGTGCCCACCACCACCCCCTGGGCGAGCACTGGGGCTCCTGCAGCTCCTGTGGCTGCGACTGGAGGGCTCTTGCACAAGAGCCCAGAAATAGCGATGCGTGGGCTGGTGGGCAGGGGCTGGGCAGATGCCAGGCAGACAGCCAGACACCAGGCAGGCTGTGCAGGGCTGGCTGGTGGTGGGGAGGAACCGTGGAGCTCAGCTCTCGGCTCTTGCCGCAGGGATGCTCCCAGCTGGAGCTGGGGGCGGTTGGCGGGGGTTGAGAACATGGTTGGCAGCAGCTCCTCACCCAGGACTGGTCTCTGTCACCGAGGGCTGATGGGTGCCAGGGTGTGGGTGGGTGCTCCCCCCAGCCACGGGCAGAGGAGGAAGGTTTAGCTGCTTTGCAGGTTTTGAGGTTTTGTTGTTGTTGTTTTAGCAAAGGTGAAAAGAATACGAAAACCAAACTAAAAATACAGCCCAGCGGTTTGGTGGGGCTCGTTGGTGTGGGCTGTGCAGGGGCACCTGCCTGGCTTGGTGGTGCAGCACAAGGTGGCCCTGGTTTGGCCTTCCCAGGACACTCACCCAGCTGTGGGACACTTGTCTGCCCGGTCCTCCTGGCCACGGCACTGCCAGGACCTGCTGTGTGGTGTCAGGTTGGGGGTGACCAGCCTGGGGAGGGCTCCAGGGGCTCTGGCAGCTCATGCAAGTGCTCAGCTCATGCCCTGCGTTGGATGAAGAGGCGGATGTGCAAAGGGGGCACGGTGGCATGGAGAGGCTGGTGCCGTGGGTGGGAGTGGCCAGGAAGTGTATCCGGCTGGGGGAAGCATGTGGAAAAGCCCCAGCCTGCGTGCAGGGAGCTGTGCATGGAAAACCAGCTGCCTGCTGCCCCCGTGGCTCCGCAGCCGCGGCGCAGAGGGGGAGCAGCTGCATCTTGTGCTGGTGCTGCTGCAGGGCTCCCCAAGGCATGAACGGAGTGTGGTTTCCTGCCATGATCAAGGCTGATGCTCTCAGCTGAACCACTGTCACCTTCCTGGCAGGGCCTCGGGCTCTGAGGGGCTGGGGGGTGCAGGGTTTGCTGTGGAGTGTGGAGGAAACTCTGCATCAGAACCTTTAAGGTACAAAGCGAGGACAGGCTCAGCTTGAGCCAAAGCAGGAGTGAATGGGGGAGTTGGTGGGGGATGGACAGCAGCAAAGACGTTGTGGGCACCCTTGGGCAGGGCTGGCACTGCCTGTGCCGATGTCTTGGGGATGAGGGGAGTGTTGGCCCCCCAAAGTACCTGGAAGCAGGGCAGGGGAAGGGTGGGCAATGGCAGCTGTAGGACTGCACCCTGTGCCCCTGGCTCAGCCCGTGGGTGCAGGGGGCTGTGGATGTCCTTGCCACACCGGGGCTGGATGCAGCCCCCAGGCAGGCAGGGCTCCTCATCCTGGGTGCCAGGTGCCAGCGGCTCTCTGTGCTCCAGCCATGCTGAAGCACAGCACTGGCATTGCTGCGCTCCCCCAAAACGCTGCGTCCGAGCCTGTCGTGGACATCCCTGGGAGCGGGAATCAGGCGGTGGCAGTGCCCTGGCAGAGTCCCCTCAGGTCTCCCACCCACGTCCTGGCACTTCGTGCTCCGATGGCTCTACCTTGCCCGTGTGCCCGACAGAGCATGATCCCTCCTGCCCGGCTCCCATCTGGCCCCGGTGCCCGGTCCAGGCCCTTCCCCGCACCTGGCCCCACGGGCAGGATGTGGCCGAGGGCGCTGGCAGGGGATGCTGCCCGCACTGCCCGGACGGGGCAGCGGTGCCGGCACAGGCTGAACCAGGGCAGTCTCTGCACTTGAACGCTTGGCTGGCGCCCTGACATATTGGGGTTGATGACTCTGGCACTTCGTATTTCCTTTGGCTACATGCAGCTGGGGAGGGCGGTTTAACCCCTGCCTGCCCACGTCCCGCTCTGCCAGCCCCAGTTGTGTGGGGTAGGGCTGCTCCCAGCTCCTGTGGGCCCTGGTTCCCAGAACCAGGGGGAGCATTGCTGGGAAGAGCCTGTGTCCTTCAGCCGCAGTGGCTTGAGGGGCTGGGGAGGTTTTGCTGTGGAGTGGGCACAGCATCCCCAGGTCACAGCAAGGAGATAAGACTGTGGTGGAAGGGGTGATGGGGCCTTTCCCGCCGCTCTCCTTGGGGTGGCCTGGAGGCAGCCGCATATGCTGCTGTGCCACCACCACCCTCTCCTTGTCCTCCTCCTCCTCCTCGCCGGTCCCCAGACCCCTGCGGAGGGTCGGCGTGGCTGCGTGCGGGGGGACGCTGAGCTCGGCTCCCCCCGGCGAGGCAGGGGCGGGAGGCGGGACGCGCTGCCATTGCCAGGCGGCACCTCCTTCCCTGGGCACCCTTGGCAGAAGCGCGGCCGTGTGCCCGGGCAGGCGGCTGTGTCCGGCTCTGCCATCCAGCCCCCGCCTGGGCCCGCGGCCCCCGCCTCCCGCCCGCGCCCGCCGCCTTTGTTGTGAGATGAGAGCGGGCTGAGCGCCGGCACAGCCCTCCGAGCATGGAGCCGCTGAGCCACCGCGGCCTGCCTCGCCTCTCCTGGATCGACACCCTCTACAGCAGTACGTGGCCTGGGCTGGCGGGGGGGCGAGGGGCTGGGTCCCCCCTACCTGTTGTGTAACGCTGCGTCGCGCTGGGCAGGGATGCTGTGCCGGAGAGCCCGGGCTGGGGGTCCCAGGCGGAGCCGAGCCCGGGCAGGGGGCTGGCGATGCCGGCAGGAGGTTGCGCTCCCCTCCGTGAGCATCCCGCATGCCCTGCTGGCAGGACGGCGCCGGCCGGAATCGGTCCGGCGTCCCCCGGGCTCTGGGGACCCGTTCCGTGAGCAGGATGGGTGACGGTGGCGGCGGCGGTGGCCCCGGCGCGGCGGGGCTCGCTGAGGCTGGAGCAGCTGGCACTGCCCGCAGGGGGCTTTGGGGATGGGGATGGTTTTTTGCCCCTGGTCCCGTCCCCGCGTGGCGGTGGGAAGGCGCCTCTCCCTCTCTCCCTCCCTCCCTCCCTTCCTCCCTCAGCCGTGATTTTCGCAGCGAGCTCCCGGCGCTGTGCCGAGGGTGCTGTGGCAACGCGGTGTCGGTACCGGGGGCTGGCAGCCGGCGGGGCCGGGGGCGTCCTGCAGCAGCCGGGGGGGTGCGAATCCCCCCGATCCCACGGCCGGGCAGCTGGGAGGAGTGAACCCCGCAGCCGTGCCGGTCCTGCTCCCATGGCAGCTGTCTCAGCGGCGGCTACGGCACCAGGGACGCGGCCAGGGGATGAGGGGGCTCGGTCGCAGAGTCCCCGTTGTTATTTTGGGAGAGCGTTGAGCTGCGTGGGCACCCCGGGGTGGGGTTTGGGGTGCAGTGATGAGCTCGGAGCCTGGTGCCGGTGGGGCAGCGAGGTTTGGCACGGGTGCGTGGGAAGGTGGGATGCTCCGGAGCATGCTCCATGCGTGGATCTGGCATCTGTCATGCCCTAGAGGGAGCAGGGGCTGCCAAGGGGCACGTTGTGTAGGGCTGAGCCCCCTCCCCGAGTTTTCCAGCCCGAAGCCTCTGACGTCCCCAGGCAGAGGCCACATCCAGCAGCGGCAGTCCCGGGGTCTGGGGGGGCTGTGCAGGAGCCCAGCGGCCACATCCAGCCCCAGCCCCAGCCCCAGCACCCTCCTTCCCAGCCACGGCATCTCCGCAAAGCCATGGCTCTGCCATCCCAAATCCTGCTCCAGCTGCCCTCCCTGAGGCATGGGGGAGGCTGCTTGGCATGCCTGTGTTCTGGGGGATGCAGGGCAAGGTCCAGCCCTCACCACACTGGGCAAGGCAGTGATGGTGTGGAGGAGATGCCGTTTGTGTTGAGCCACCCTTCAGCAGAGGCCCGCGGAGGCAGGTCCGAGGCCAGCTCACACATCTGTGTTGTCATGGTGAATTTTCACCCAGGCACAGGGAAACCGTGGCGTTTCCCCAAAATCTCACAGGCTCTGTGTGGATGTTGGGCTTTTCTTGGAAGTGGGATGGAATGGCTGAGCACTGGGTTGTGCCAACACGCTGACAGGGTGTCGGTGTCCAGCTGGAAATGCCACCCTGAGCTGCTGTGACTGTGCTGCCTCTGTCCGGGCTGGGCAGGAGCCAGCTGCTGCCCTTGGCTGAGCTCCCTCACGGGGACCATCGTGCTGGCAGGAGCCTGGGTCAGCCTGGGAAGATGTGGCAAAGCAGAAACATTTTCCTGGGGAAAACAATCCCTCATGGGGATGTGTTTCTGGCTCTGTCACCCTGCGGGCTCCATGTGCCAGCCCACAGGGCCTCTGCCCTGATGGGTGTCAGCATCCCATGGGTGTCAGCATCCCTTGGTGCAGTGTGGGCCTGGATCCAGCTCAGGGCCCCGGGGCTGTGTGTGGGCTTTGGGCTACAAGGCTGTTTCAGGTCGGGATGTCCTTGACCCCCAGAGTGGCTCCCCTGGGCCAGGCTTCCTCCCTCCCCTCGGTCTCCATGCCTGGGGTACAGCAGGAGGATTTCCACTGCTGCTAAAAATCAGGAGCAAAAATAGCACTGGGTTTTGGCACGGGCACAGAACAGGCTGCAGGGGCAATGCAGCTGTGGGGGAGGAGGGAGGGAGGCGCTGGGTTTGGGCTGCCTGGGTGGCACGAGCACCCCACAGGCAGGGAGAGCAGGGGACAACCCCTCTGTGTCCCCTTGCCTGTCCTGGCTGCTTGGTGGTGCTTGGTTCCCTTCCTGTAGCAGCTTCTGGGGGTGCTGGGGAGGCCCCTCAAATGCTGCACAGCCATGGGTGGCACAGCTGGAGCCGTGGGGACATGGCTCTGTCCTCCCTCCCGTGGGCAGTGTAGGGTCACTCTCCTTGGGTGCCTGTTGGGGCACTGCCTGTGGATCTCATCCCCAGCTCTGGTCTGGGACTGGGATGTAGATCTGCTCCAACTGGTAGCAACAGGAGCCAGGTCATTCCTGCCCCCCTGCAGGCCAGTCCCTTCCTTCTCTGTGCCACCTTCTTCCCTGCACTGCTGTGGGTGCCACCTCCCAGGGTCCCCAGCTGCCTCATTAACGCTGTGTTCCTCATTACCCAGCTGCTGAGCCACCCCACCTGGGTCACCAGGACTGCCACAGTGACAGTGCCACTCTGGGTGTCCCCATGGTTCAGCCTGGAGCTGCAGACCTTGGCCATGGTGGAGGGAAGGCAGTGGTGCCTGGTGGCCTCCGAGCGGGTGGGGACCATCAGCTTTGGCCTCTGTCTGCTGCCTTGGCTCCCCATTAGATGGGGAAAGGTGCTTGGGTGAGAGGTTTGGGTTGCTCTGGGGCATTCCCAGCCTGGGGACAGTCCCTGGTTGAGGGGGCTCAGGGGAGCTGTGTGGGGTCGGTGTCCTGGGGAGTGACCATCATGGGGAGCACCAGTGCTAATGAGCCTTATGCTGTCATGCTCCTGGATGGTGCTGGAAGCATCACAGCTGGGACCCGTCCAAGATAGGAGAGATGATGGACATCCCACCATGAGGAGGCAGGACAGGTTAAAGCCAGGGATCCTCTTTTCCTGGAAGCTGAGGACCCTTCTCTGCCCATCCAGTCAGCTTTTGGGTTGAACATGGGCTGTGGTGGCCTGCTGAGGGTGTCCCCACAGCCCTTGAGGGATTGTTACTAACTGATTGTTAAAGAAGTAAGGTCTGAGAGGGGCTGTGGTGTCCTGGCAGAGATGGGGTGCCTCTGGCCCATGTCACAGCTCTCCTCCAACCCCCCTCAGGTGCAGGATGAGACTGGCCATCCCTCCCTCAGTGGCACTGGCAGGGCTCCTGGCCTGAGCATGCTTTGCAGCACTCTTTGATTTAAAGATTTATCCACTTTCCCTAGGAAGCAGGATGTAATATTAATGTGCTGAGTGGTGTTGGTGGGAGCCAGGGGAGTCCTTGTCCAGGATGGCAGGGCCGTGGGGACATGAAGTGGCAGCAGTGTGGGGTTTGGTCTGGGATGGCTGCTCCGACCCCAGTGCACCCCGTTTTGGCCAGGTTATCAGCTGGGGTCTTAGCTGGGGTCTCCCCAGTGTGTGTGCCAGGAAGCCTGTGGGGATGTGGCTTCCAGGGATCCGTGGGGCTGCTGGATGGGAGAGGAGTGAGGGGCTGGCATGGGATCGGGGTCGTGTTGGGTGAGCCCCCCGCCTCTTTGGGAGCTGCTGAGGGGACCCTGGCTGCAGGCATGGTGGGGGGTGCTGGCTGCACCCCATGGCCGCCCCTGCCGCAGCCGGGCTCCCTTCCCCCTCCCCTTTGTCAGCATCTCGGGGCTGCTGCAGCCACCTCTTCCCGCCGCCACCGAGCCGCTGCCGTTCCCATGGTAACAGGTTAGGATGTACCCCGGTCCCCCGCTGCGCCCCAGGGACCCACTGCAGACCCTGGAGCCCCCCCCTCCCCTCCCGCTTGGGGGTCTGGCTCCCCGAAATGGCTTCCCCTGGGCCATGGGTGATGGGGGGTTGTGGGTCAGCGTGGGGCACCCCAAAATAGGTGCTGTTCTGGGGGGGCGGGGGCTTCATCCTGCGCTGGGAATGCAGCCCCGTTCTGTCCCCATCACGGGGGCAATGGAGCCCTTGTGCCAGGGGGGTGGCACTGCCCTCCGTGCTGTGGATCCAGGCGGCCTGGCACTCGTTCCCACGCTCCGAGGAGTGTGGGCATGGGCAAGCGGGGAGGACGGCGGCTGTGGCTGCCAGCCCAGCTCATCTCTCCCCGGGGATGGCACAGGGATGGTGGCCGGCGGGCAGGCAGGGCACAGCCACTTGCATGGGGCTGGAGCGTCTGGCAGAGCAGCTGTCCCTGCGCAGACGAGGCCGGCGGCCTCTCGGTTCCGTTAATTATTCAAATATAGGGAAGTGTGTCGAGCAGAGGGTGCCTGCGGGGCCGGGGATGCTCGGTGTGATGTGTGATGTCTCCTCGCCTGCTTGGCTGAGCAGGCAGCGAGGCTGGGCTGGGCTGTGCGGGCACGTGTGGCCGTGAGTGGCCCTGGGACGTGGGGTCAGCTGCCCGCGGGTAAGCACAGGCCGGGCTGGGTGGTGCCACACGGTGACCCTGAGCCGTGCCCGGATGCTCACGGCCACCCTCTCCCTTCCCCGGCAGACTTCAACTATGGTGCGGACGAGTACGACGCCGAGGGCAACGAGGAGCCCAAGGCGCTGCCGGAGGGCTCGGAAACCATGCCCTACATCGATGAGTCGCCCACCATGTCCCCCCAGCTCAGCGCCCGCGGCCAGGAGAGCGGGGACGGGGTCTCGCCCACGCCCACCGATGGCCTCGGCACAGGGGTAGGTGCTGGG
>VZTH01004106.1:0-51275 GCA_013397815.1 Aleadryas rufinucha
TTTATTTTTATTTTTATTTTGTTGAAGGAAAGTGCTCCATAGTGACCTTAATAAATAAGAAATGGACACCTATGTTACAAAAGGTCTCAAAAATCACATTGGAAAATTAACACTACACAGCTAAAATATCTCTTATACTCTTCAATGGTAACTGAGTACCAGCCCTAAAATGATTGGAAAATCTCAAGAACAACTTGCCAACTATTTTCAGAGTACTGAAATGAGCTGTGCATGCTGAGATCATAAACAAGACCAAGAAAAAATGTGTTCAGTGCAGTTTCCCATCTATTAGATTACTTTGCCTCTCCAGCAATCTCCAGAGAAAGCCTCTGGCTGTTTCTTAAGGTCACTGAATCATTTCACTACAATAAATGATGTCTCTAGCTGGAAATGTTGGAGAGGCTCCCCGTGCCTCAGCGCTGCCATATCAGTGAGTCACTGCAAGCCCTGTGCTCATGGGTGAACACGCACCGCACCCAACCTGCCCCCTCCCCTGGCCTTTTCCTTCTCTTTATCCTCCTTCATGAGCCTTTACTTTCCTAACGGTATTAAACTGATAGAGATCTGTATATTTCACAGTCTGTGGACAGAATGAGAACACAGACCAAAAAAAAAGAAAAAAAAAAGAAAAAAGGCAAAACCCCACCAAACATGATCTGGGTTCCCTAATCTTGGGAGTCTTTGACTTTGCCACGTGTAGGCAATTACAGGATGGAGTCAGCAATGTTCTCGCGGGGCCCTGGCAGAGCAGGAGGACAAAGTGTCCCAGGGCAGGAACAAAGCTGTCTTCTGCACCACTTAAAGCCTGGAGACAGCAAGTATTGACAGTCAGGACATTGAGAGGCGTGCCAGTGTAAGAGCAGTTGACATGCATGGTTTGGCACACCATGTAATCAGTAACAGAAGGAACTGTAGGTCCCATCAGCCATGATCGTGTCACAAAGAGCCGCACCATCTCCCAGATGCAATCCAACATAGCATTGATGAAGAAGACCAACACACCCTTGATAAATGCCTTTATTTCCCTCAGCAGGAGATAGCAGGCTGTTCCCTTGGTGAAACAAATTCCAAAAAATATCACCTGCAAGCCCTTGGCAAGGTTTTCTCTCCTTATCCCCAAGTGTGCAACACATTTCTCTTCCAGCTTCTCTCTTTTATCCTTATAACTTGCTTTTCTTTAAGGCTTGTTCCTCTATTTGACTGAATCCTTGTCAGGAACAAATAAGCACCACTGGGTTACTAATGAGTAATTCAGTGGTGCTGGTTACAAACCAGGCACTCTCTCAGTCACTCTCAAAGTTCATCTATGCAAAGTTCATATGCTACAAAGCAGTCACCAGCCTTCCACTCCAGCAACTCCTGTTCAGGCATGCTTGGCTTGGGCTGAGTCCAAGGCACTCCATTCCACTTTTTCAGAGTAGTGAATTTATCATGGTTGCTTTGCCTCTGTAAACTACATCTCAGATGTCTGTCTCCTCTGTCTCTCTGCACTGCCACAATCACAGAATAATTTGGGATAAAGGGTCCTGCTGGAGAGCACCTACCTCACAGCAAAGCTAATTTCAAAGTTACAGTAGGATGCTCAGGGCCTGACCAGTTGAACATCTCCGAGGATGGAGATCAGCCTCCCTGGAAAGCCTGTGTCAGTCTTTGACTGTTCTCATTGTGAAGGATATTTTTCCATGCATTTAATCTGAATTTCCTTTGCTGCAACTTATGCATTTGTCCTTTCATTGCCCCTATGGGTCTTCTTCTGTGCCCCACCAAGAAGGCTCTGCTCATCCTCCTCCTTATCACCCTCAAGCAGCTGAGAACAGCAGTGAGGTGTCCCTATCTTTACTCTGCAGCTCCCTGAATCTCAATGCTCTCTGGCAGACAGAGGACCCAGAAACACAGGTGCTTTGCCAATAGGCAAAGTGAGGACAATTGAAAGACTTCAGACACCTTAGGTACAGAGAAGCCACTTCCAAATATCTCAAATTGCTTAAAAGCCCAGTGGAGTCAGTAAAAAAGGTCACCCTTACTGAACATTGGTGGTCAGGATACACAGCCTCACTTAATTAAAAGTTAAACCTGGGATTCTACCTTTACATATTCAGTTCTTAGACTTCTAAAGACCCAGTCAGGATTTGATCTGGGATCTTCGGTTTCAAAGGACAAAAGAGTCAAGTCAGAGAGTCCTTTAATTTTGCATCTTGCAGACTTCTTCATTTCTCCACCAGATTACATTATTTTTAGAACATGTTCAGTCTCCTTATGACCTGGTTTCTTCACATTATACCATGAATGATTAAGGTATAACCTTTCCCTTGAGAGGATCCTGCATCTCAACAGTCAGCAAAGTTATTACAATTCTGCAACAAAAGTGCACTTCTGGTCCAATCATAAATGTGTTCCTGATCATTATTCTGAGAAAAAGTTGCTTCACTGAAGTGATCTGCTCTTTCAGCAGCTGCTGGGACAAGGCTTGCTTTTACAGATGGCTGCTTTAGTATGACAAACATCAAGCAGGCTTCTGGACACTTAAGGCTGTGTGTTGTCTTTCAAGTTATGTTTCAATACTGCTTATGGGAGAGTATTTTTGTGTTGTGTTTTTCTGTAAATCACCTTGACAGAAATGGAGACGTATTGTTTCCATAGGGAAAAAACCCATGATATTTTCAACAAAATAACTGAAAAATGCCAGCTGAAATAAAAAGGAAGGAAATGTTATCTTAGGGCCTCAGTGACACCTGGTGTTCAGGCAATGGATATGATATTCCCTGGGGGAGGGTTCTCAGGGAAGTTGCCAGACCAACGCAGTAAGAGCATCTGAAGGTACAGTTAAGTTACTGCAGGAGCATCAGCGAGGAGAGACTGAAAACTCATTCCCACACCCTGGCCATCTTCACTTCCTCAGGGGAGAACCCAGCACAGCGTAGTGCTGAGGATGGGCCCAGGAAGATCAGCAGGAATGAGGGGAGGTGGAAGCCCAGCGACCACCTTCTCTTCCTTCCTCTTCCATTGCCCCCATACTGCACTGTATTTTGATTTCCCTGCAGGATTGGTCTCAGCTTGTGCTGAGTTCCCACTGCCCAGGACAGAGGCCAGGTGCCAGGAGAGAGGTGTTCCACACAACCCACAAAGCTGCACCGCCTTAAAAGCGTAAAGGGTTAACCTGCCAGGAAGATCTGTGGCACTTGTTTCAACACCAGTATTGGGATGCTATTCGTGCTTCTCCGATGTCGACCTATTTCTCCCTCTACAGATACTTTAAATGATTCTGCTCAACAGGAGCCATCAAGACTGGAGACAGAGGCTATGAAATGCAAAGGAAAAAAATCTCTCAGTAAAAAATCCCCAACATCAGGTAGCCCAGTCCAGAAGGTGCTTGTAGCAAACAGCAACGTCACCATATGTGGTGGCAGTGCAGCCCCAGGTTTGTGTGCAGACGAGAGGAGGAGGCACAGTGTGATAGCCAGCAGACCTGGCAATCATTACACCCAGGCTGACATCTTGAGGAGCAAATCCATGCCTAGATGGGGAGCGTGGTCTTCTAACATAAGGCCAAAGGTAGAAAGGAGTAAAGACAGGGAACACATTTCTTAATGCTGCTCAAGGGAAAGCTACCCTTGCTTCGAGGCTGAGTTGTGGCTGCTCTGCAGAGAGCAGGGGTGGTTTTGGGTGTTCATCAAACACCTACTGCTGAGAGAGTAATTGCAGCCAGTCAGAAAACTGATCTGTTGTCGTGTTCTCATCTGTGCATAATCTCCCTTGCCTTGCTGAAAATGAGAGCAATTCAGTTCATATTCTCCAGTTTCTCTTCCTGTCCCTCTTCTCAAAACTGCCATGAGGGCATCCTTCTTTCTTGCCTGCTAGAGTCTCTCTCCCTGTTAGCTTTTTTTTCCTGGCATTTTGTGTGTTTTCTGCTTCCTGTATATGTTTTCCTCTGAACTGTTTTCTCATTTTTTCCAAACTAGCCTTCTATTACTGAGGTGTCAGAGTAGAGAGGATGCTGTCTTCTGTAATACAGAGAAGCTGCTGTCCTAGCACCACCCTTCATAGTCTTCTTCCAAGGCCAGACATTTTGGGGTTTGCTCACCTAAATTTATCTAATAGAAAGCATGATAAATACTGAGTGCTATTAAATAATTACCAATCACTTATATGTGCTGGACAGCTGGTGATGTATTATGTTAATAACCATTACAGGCTAAGCTTTAATGAGAAAATACATTTGATTTGAGATTTGGGCTGAGTTTAATGATTTTGTTCTTTTTTTTTCTTCCCTGCTTAAACACATAAATTTCACCTATAAAGTGCTCTGAGACATTCCTGGGTATCAGGATGCACAGATCAGTATTCTGGTAATTTAAAACAAAACAGCTCCTGCTTTTCCATGAAAGCCAGAGCTCCCAAGGTTACTCGTGCAAGCAAGGTCAGGTGCATCATAAAAGCCATTACATAGGATATGCTTGCTTTTAATCTCCTCTCCCTTTATGACCCCTGTTTCCACACTAGGAAATGCTCTTGATTACAAAGTCTTTGCAACAGTGAAATAAAAGACAACACAGTAGTTTATTCTTGTATGTGGTATACAAAAGCAATTATACTCTGATCATCCGTGCTACTACCAGGAACTACTGTGCAGATGTTTCCAATACAGGTCAGGAGCTCTGTTTATCTAACACTTACCTCTCTGCCCAGTCCTCCTCTTTTAAGAAGTGGCTAAACATGGTCTTCAAAGATCCTACCACAGTGCAATTGCAAGGAAAAGGTCTCTGGCTGTGAAATCTGTATCACTATATGAATACTGATCTGCCATCCTTGCCTGCACTAAATGCTGGCATATTTGTCACTGGTGTCAGCTGCATCTTTCTATGAAATCCTCCTGGTTCCGGGGTGCAGGAGCAGCAGCGTGTCCCCAGCTGTCCCCTCGCAGGTGCCGCCAGGAGAGGGCATCGGCTCACAGCGCATCCGCTCGGGTGCGCAGCCCCCGGGCGTCCCCCACACCCCGCTTCTGGCCCCGGTGCTCCCCTGCTCACCGGCTGCCGCAGCCGCCTCCTCCACCGCCCCCTCTCAGCCAGCCAGGCTGACACCAGCCTTGAGTTTAAGCAGACCTGACTATTGGAGCACGTGGGTTAAAACCTCAGTGCTTGCTTACACCATTCTTAAACCTCCTTAAAATCATCTGCATAAGAGGTGAAACACTTCTGCAGATGCTGCTTAGATCTCCCCTCTCAAATTTTGAGGCCAGAAGACAAAACTGAACACAGCTGTGTTTGGATTTTTTGTTTGTTTGTTTCGTTTTAGTATTATTCTGGCAAGGTGAGATGGATGGGGTTTGTTTGTGAGAGGCTGGGGGTGGGTATTTGTCCAGTTGTTTTTGGGACTTTTTTACTTCTACTTCAAAAAGTAAAATCTCACATTGACTATAATTTTTTTCTAAGTGCTCTGGACAGCGGAGCCAGGTAGTTGGCCCCATAGTTTTGGAGGTTTCTGAAACCTTGCATGTTGCTCCTTTCTGACCAAGAGAGAGTTAGTTGTTAATTATTTCTATTTTCCTATGTTGCAAGGAAACTTTTGGCAAATACTGCATATTGCAAAAATGCCGAGAAACCAAGCGGAGCATCCACCACCAAATTGCCTGGTCTGGTTTCAGGAGTTCCCACTCATTTAAAAATCTACATTATAACAGTGGGACTGGGCAGCAATTCTTCACACCTACTTAGCATGGAAACCAGAGTCAGACTTAAAGACTACTTCTTAGCTTATTATTTAAACTTTTGAGGACAGAAGGGTCTTTTTCATGATGATTTGCAAAAATCTCTGCAATTCTAAAAGGAAACACAGCTGATAATAGTTAGTTGATAATAGTTATGCCATCTATATGCAAGGGATGTATTTCCTGGTCTTTTTGGCAAACTCATCACTATTCTACTGAGCAAAATGCATTTGCATCAAAGATGTCTCAAGTCCCTAACAACCCAGCACACCAAGAACTGGTCTCACACTCCCTTCCAAGCCCAAGTGCTGTGAGAAACAAAGCGACTTGATAAATTAACAGATCTTTCAGAGAGGCGATCCTTTCTAAATATACAGAAAGGTGTTAGACTTAGAAAGGCCCTGAAGCTTTGAGATGTCATTGATTTTAAAGGAAGCAAGGCACTTAGATAACTACAAGGTTACAGATTTTCTTTTCTTTTCTTTTCTTTTCTTTTCTTTTCTTTTCTTTTCTTTTCTTTTCTTTTCTCTTATTTTTGGTAGGTGAGCTGAAATTCTGATTTCTTACGACAGGTGGTAAAATTGAATTAGTAGCATTTAGTAAACATTTGGCTTGCAGTGGCAGACAGAACAGCTGATAAAGATATGCTCCCTGCTTGCTAAATGGGATGAGACCCTGTATGTCTTATCAATTACACAAATACCACAATACCTTGCTTCAGTATGTGTTGAAAAAATTTCACTTAATTTCACTGTAAATATTTTTACCAAGTAGTTTATCACCACATAAAATTACTTCTGGTGCTGGGTAATCCTAGTGGAAATAGTGTGAATATCCACTTAGGCAAGTCGCAGGCAGTAAAAGTGCAATTTTGCCCCAGGGGTTGTGCATTCCCCATCACACCAGCGTAGGAGCAGCAAATGCACAGGCGTAAACAACCCTATGGGATTGCATTGTTATGTCAACAGATTCAGTTCACTTCAGTTTCACCTGCTCCCAAATGAAATGTGACAGCGGGTACAATCTTGCATTTCTTTTTGTCACAAGGCTGGACCATCCCTGTTTGAGCTGGAGCTCCAGCTGCCTCTGAAGGGTGTGAGGCAATTCCTTTCATGAGGAAATTCAGGACCTTTCTTCTGAACACAGGCTTCCTTCACATGTCGTGCCACTGCAGCACCTTCCATCAGCAAACAGGAGGTTCTTCCACTGCCTTTAAAAACTTTCCAAGAATTATGGGCCAGATTCCTGGAAAATGTGTTACTTTAACATGTATTAGATCTGGAAAAAACAACAAAAATTTAAAAACAAAGCAAAACAACAACAACAACAAAAAGCAAAGCAATTGTTTCACTCCAAGGAGCATGTTTTCCCAGACTACAAGACTTCCAGCTGTACCACAATGGCCTTCAGGCTTTCTGGAGCCTGGTACCTCATGGCCTTTGGCAGATCTTCCCTATGATCAAGGAAGCTGCCTTCTGCCTGACCTGCTGATTTGTAAGAGGACAAAGCACCTGTGTGGCGTGGGGTGACCTTGGCCACCTGCCAGACACCCACCCAGCTGCTCTCTCCCCCTCCTCAACAGGACTGGGGGTGGAAATAAGATGAAAAGCTTGAGGTTTGAGATAAGACAGGAAGGTCACTTAGCAATAATCATCATGGCCAAAATGGATTCTGGGAAAAATAATTTATTTCCAATTAAAATAGAGTTGAATGGTGAGACACAAAAACACCCCTGAAACACCTACTTCTTACCCCCTTCTTCCAAGGCTGTTTCACTCCTTCATTCCCACCCCCTCTACCTCCTCCATGCTCCAAGTGGCATGGGGGTGGTTGTGGTCAGTCCGTAGCAGCTCCTCTCTCCTCCTTCCTACTCATGTTCCAGTGTGGGTTGTTCCCATGGGTTGAAGTCCCTCAGGATAAACTTGCAGCATGGGCTCTCCACAGGCCACAGTTCCTTCAGGGCACGTGCACCTGCTCCACCACATGGTCCCCCATGGGCTGCAGTGTGGATATCTGCTTTGCCATGGGCTTCTCCACAGGCTGCAGGGGAATCTGCTCCAGCGTCACCTCTGCCCCCTCCTTCCTCTCCCACCCTGGTGTCTGTAGGGCTGTTTCTCACACTTCTGTCATCACTCCTCTCTCTGCTGGGCAGTGTTTTGCCCTTTCTTAGATAAACTTTCACAGAGGCACCAACAGCTATTTTTTGCCAGAATGCAGAGCAGCACACTGGGGAGTCCCATGCCCTGGTCTTACCAGCTTTAAAGTGGCCAGTGCCCCCTCTTCAAGCAATCCTCCAGACCTTCACACTACTTTTATGGGAAAAGTGCTCCAGAGCCAGATTCCACTAACAAAAGCACTCTATTTCTCGCTTAGGAAGACTCTCGGGTAGCTTGTACCCATTTGGTTTGCATCATGCACTTAAAATAGCTCATTTTCCTTCATGAAAATTTGAATCTACTGTTGTGATGTCTGTTTGGCTGTGGTTACATTCCTTCTCAACACTGGTCTTGTTATACATCTGTTTTGCAAGACTTCTCCATTTCTCTGACCTTCCCAGTAACTTTTCTGTACAGCAGATCTTTTAAAAGCAGTTTTCTTGAGAGCTGCTGTATTCATCAAAAGGAAGTCCCATCACAGCCTCATCCTCCCACACTAGCACATTCCTCCTACTAAAAATGGACCAATTAGCAAAAATGGTTTTTCCCCCCATTTTTTTCATAGTCGCAGCTCTAAGTTGTTGAAGAGATGATTTGCAATATATCTTTCCTTCTCTCCTCTAATGTCCAACTAGGACTCCCATGGAAACAGCTAAAATTCTGTTACTGGTGCCTAAAGGGGATTTACAGTAATCCCATTTCTTACTCCAGCCATCAAGGTAGTTGCTGTAGGAGATGCAATCTTCCCTGGCACTGATAGTACTTTCTAATGTTGTCATCTCCAAACATTGCTGCAAATGGTCCTGCTTTTTACACCAGGGTCTCTCATAAAACATTATTAATGGGCTCTGTTCTAGCTGAAAGCATTGAGACAAACCATCTGCTCATCAGTTTGACCTTGCTTATCCATGGATCCTGTTGCTGGTAACCAGACCCTCTAGTTTACATAAGAAGATTAAAATACTACCTATTTCAACCAGATGGAAGATGTATTTCCTTTGTCTACACAGTATTTTTTTAATTAAAAACGAATATGGGTCAATCAGATGTAATTACTTCCAGAAAAGTTGTATTACATTTTCTCCCATTTTCTTTTTACTTCCTTGTACTCATTCTTCCTATTTATTCTGAAACCTGTCATCACACTGAAATCAGACTATGAAATCTACCATCTACCAGAGACTTGTTACATTCCTACTATAGAAAATATAGTACCTATGTTATATATCATTGAAATACAAGACACATAAGTCTCTTTTGTCCTTCTCCACATCCCAGTTTGACTGATTTAAACATAAAACACTTTTTTTTTTAAACTGGACCTTTGTTGCTATTTTTCCTCCTTTCTGTTGAAGATTATTTTAATACCTTTGACTTAAAAACTAACGTCTCTGCTGCTGTCATGTCATAGGAGGCCCTGGGGACTCCAGCTTCCCCTGCCCATACCGAATGTGCTCTACTGAAACAGAAACATATGGACCTTGTTTTGTATATCCATCTATTTAAAGTAAATGGATTAAAAGTTGAAAATGGAATCAAAGTTTGCTTTATAAATCAGTTTGTGAAACATCCTGATGATTACAACTAATCACTTTTGTTGGTGCAGTAATTCTTGGCAAGAGGATGACAGTGACAATTTAAGTTAATCCTCTGTACCAATACAACTCAGAGCAGCATTTCTCTAACAGATCTCTATCTGCATTTCATCATTTCCTGCAATGCCTCACAGGGATTCCCTGCAGAACCCACACAATTCAAGTAATTTGGCTTCCAATTGTATTTATACTTCTCTTCAGCACCCATCTTACTTTTACATCTCTTTTTTTTTTAATAATGCATATGTTTTAACATCATACATTCCAGTCTTGTACAAGAAACACACATTTTATCAACTTAAATTCAAGACAGCTACCAAATATCAAAGGCAGAGACAACACCCAGAACTGCTCTATATGAGGTTTGAGGCTTTTGTTACCCCAGTTTTGGTGATGTAAGTCCTATCATAAGCTCCACCACTTACTTACGATCTCTCTTGCATCAAGTAAAATACACAATCAACCACAAAGATTTCCAGAATTGTTCTCTGCTTTTCCTCTCCCTGCCAACTCAGGAATCCCAGTTCCTGAGTGATCCCAGTCCCAGGGGTGGCTCGCACATCCATGACTCAGCACTCAGGGTCTTTGCACCAGGGCCACCCTAAAAAAAGCTGCTTTCTGGCATTTGAGCTCTACATACCCCATTTACAGCTAAAGAAAAGCTTAACATTTCTCTCCATCACTTGGGCTGTAGAGCCTGAGTGCAGGGAGGATTTGGTCAGCTCATGAACTACACAAGATCTTAAGCTAATGGTTTGTAGCTTGGTCATTCTCTCGGCAAATAGGTACTGAACTGTCTCATTCTCCTCAGCCACCTTTTCACAAAACCTCTCCATCCTGTTGGCAACAGTTGGTCTTGTTTCGCCTTTCCTGCCTTTACAACACAAAGAGTCCTTTCTGAGGACACTCTCATAGTCCCAAGCACCAATCACAGCTATCAGGAAAACAACATGTGATCAGGGAATTGAGGCAATCCAAAGGCTGTTACTTGCCCCAGGTCAGGTGACACACTGGAAGCTGAGCCAGGTGGGCAAACCCAAGGCTAGTGCCTTGGCCCATCAGTTATGGCAAGATGATGCCTGATCTAACCCATCCAGCTCTCAGACACTTTTCGGTTGCTGCTGAGACTGCGGAAGAGAACCCAGGAGCCACAGGTTTTGCCACACAGGTGTGGACACTACTGATGTTCCCAAGGTCACATCTCTTGCCACTTCCGAAGTCACTGGGTTTTGTCACCGTGTGCCATTAACCTTGAGGGCAAGGTTTGCAGTGCACCAGCCCCATCTCTGCTGGCTCACATGGGGAAGCCAGGTTGGTGCTGTGGCTTCTGCCTTCTAGGTACATCCTGTAGATTTGGTTTAACATCCAAAGAGCTGCACCTTACTGAGCCATGCTTAGAAACACACTCAATTTCATAGCTGAATTGGCACGTGAAGGAGAGGAAACTGTCTTAGCAACCACCTCAGGCATTCAGAGCACCGTCCCAGAGGAGACCAACACAGCATGAAACCTCTGAGCCTTTCACATGTAATGTAAACCCATTTCCCTGGTCTAGGTTTTTTGTGTTAAGAGCCTGCAAGTGAGAAGACAGACAGCTATGTAAGTAGCTCTGTTTTACGAAGTCCATCACCAGCCTATCTGGGGTTGTTGCAATGTACTGATTAAACACTCCAATCAGAGAGGGTTCCAAAACAATCACCTAAGGGCAAGGGGAGCTATAAGGAAATTGCAAAAATGCTCCCATTCTGGAGAGAGGTATTATCCCCATTGTACAGACAGGACAGCTAAGGCAGAAAATCCCTCTCAGTCACATTAAGCTTTGCTCCTGGCACTCATCATCTCGAACTGTTCGGGCTGCTCTGCATTCAGTGAGTCAGTAATCCCAGCAGGAGTTAAATCCATCACACAGACCAGTATTTCTACAGCCAGGCAAGGGAACAGTGTTTAGCAACAGCCAAAGGTTTCTGTAAAGAATTTGTTGCCAAATCTTTGGTACACTCAATGTCTCTGAATATCTGCAGCTGTTCTTCCGTCACGGTGGCTCCTCCTTGGCCTGACGCAGGATGGGGCAATGCATTAAATCTGTACAAACCCACAGAATTCAGGCAGAGATCATCAAAAGTGTTTTAATGATTAAACCATGTCAAACATTAACAATGAAGTATATTCAGATGAGCCAAGGTTTTATCTCTAGCACATTTAGACAGCCTATTTTGAACATTATAGCTGCTGTACTGAGCTATGTAAAGACTCTGCAAACCAGTACCTAGAAATGAAGACACACGCACAAGCTTTGATAATGTAAACATAACAGACACTGTCTCCTTCCAAACAAGGAATGAAAACCCACAAGGCTAGTGAGAGAACTTATTAATTCCTTAAGAGATGTGCAAAAATTTAAAAAAATATTTTACAACAATTAAACCTGTTAAAACTGGCATTTATATAAATATCAAAAAAACAAATAGTTAAACTTGAGCAATGACCAGCAGAATGTCTTGCACAATTCAATTTTTCAGAGCTTATTGGACTCCACCATGGCAGATACCAGAATACCAGCAACAGATACTGGCTTTGCAACTGACTTCTCTTATGTGCAAGACAGGATTTTACAAGAAGGAGTAACTTTAACCAGCACTCAAACCAAATCCTTAGATAACAAGCCAAAACATTACCAGTGATATACACAACTCACATTACAGAAACAGACATTTCCAGCACATTTCAGTAACATCTAAAAAACATTAGCTATGACTTAAACTGTTTAAACTTGCTTGTTTGGGGAAAAAAAAACCATCTTTGTGTTAGGCACATTTTGAAAGTGAATGTATGCTACATGAAGAACAGTTCAGATACCAACTTAAATATACAATTCCGTCAGAAAAGCATCTTTCTGGCTCCACTTTTAAATATGCTTTTGGATATGTCACAGACTTAAATAGTAGCTCCTAAAATGTGGATATGGCTATGGTAATAACACTCGAAACTGCCAGTTTCATATTAAAAACCACTCTTCATTTAGCATTTAAGAATTCTCAGAAATAAGAAAGAAAAAAAGAGAAAAAAAGTAAAAAGAATAAATGGGTCCACCCTGTATATGCTCTAAACTTTAGAGACAATATTTAAATCTTACTCGACCGTGTAAGCGCCAATTACTTTTACGTTAAGTAACGTACTTCAAATAAAAAAATAAGATCTGTTAAAAAGGTAAAATAACTTTTCCATCTGTTTTGTGACTGTCGAGTCAATCAGAGCCAAATATACAAAACTAAATGCGCCATTTCCAATTTCACTGTATCGAGTAAGAGATACGTAGCATCGTGTATCACATACAGAACAGTAAAATGATCAATGGATTCTTCTACATGACTTTTTAATAAAAAGTCAATCAACTGAAAAGTTGAAACATACCCTAATTTTTAAACCAGTAATAAGCTTTGGGCCCTGCTTTTTAATTTAAGGCATGTGTGTTTATCTACTGAAACCAGCATCATACAAATTACCTCTACAGTCACATGCATGATCTATAGTTAAAAAAATGGAGGTTTAGGTTACAGTGTTTTCAAATTGTGAATCATAATTCAGCACCTATCATATTGACTAGTAAGGCAACAGCAGTGTCGGATAATATGATAATACTCCCTTCCACAGTCTATAGCAGGGTCAGTGACAGCCCAGAATCATTTTTAAACTTTAATCTACTTTTATGTTCTGTATACAGTTTCTAGGGTGTTTGCACTGGTTAAGTCCTACATAAATCACACTATTCTAGGCAGGAATAGTTACAGTAGCCATTAGAGTATTAGTGCACAACTCTCATTGTGCTTACAATCAGATGATTTTGTTGTTGGGGTTATCAAAATGGTTTTTCAGTTTGGTCTTCAATCCTTCCTTTGTTTCCTTTGTTTCACATTGTTCTCAAGGGAAGAAAAGCTGTTTGTGTACCCGTTCGCAATGGCCATGGAGCCGTTCTGATACTCTTTCCTCCTCGAGGATGCCTTCTTGTTGTAAGTCTAGAATACACGAAAAGACACATGGTTTTGCTTAATTAGATATAAATAACCACTTCCTCACAGTAACTCTAGAAACACAGAAGTAAACTTGCATTAAACATTTTTAAAGACCTTGTGCCAGTGGTAAGAGTCTAACAAGCTCTACCACTTTTTGTGTATGAGACTATACTACGCCTTTCATTCATCACAGTGAGAGGAGTAGTTCACTTGAAAAGAAAAAGGCTTGGCAGTATGATGGTAGTGTTATGTTAATAGTAAATTAGAAACACGGGAAGCGATTTTATGAGCAGACTGTGGCATAAGAATATACTCAAAACGACATGTGAGGAACGAGGTTTGAGGCATTGCAAGTGACAGTACCTTGAACAAAGCCAGAACAAGAGGCAGGCAAACAATAACAGTGAGGGAAGTTCAGAGATAGAAATGCGAAGGGAATTTCCATTGGCTAACATGAGAATCAAAAACTAACAGGATCAGGGAAACTGTCTAAAAAAATTACAGATAGTGAAAAAATACTCATTAATTTTTTTCAAAGGGGCTCAGCTGCCTGACAAAAACACGTTTCCCCAAATTTCTGTGTGAAAGGAATTTAAATGGTTAAAAGTTAAAATATGAGCAAAATTGACAAAGAAAATCAAGTAATATCTGGAATATACTATAATGTTTAATCAGCATGTTCATAAGCAGCAAATGATAGAGATCATGGGACTGATTTTAAGTACCAGAAGAACAGACAGGGAATCCTGCTGTGTTTCCCCCCATGAATCATTCTCACCTGAACCAAAATGCCCAAATCTCTCAAATGACATTTGAACCATATAACAGAGTTTGCTTGTTTGGGGGCAGCAGGCTGTGTTGGTTTGATTTTCTGTAGACAGTAGTACATCTTTGTACAGAGCCCAGGTATGAACTGCTCAGAACACCACATACCAAGTCTGGATCTGTTCAAACATGAAATCAGCTCTGTAGAAACACAACTAAACCCACTAATTTTCCATATGAAAATAAAAACAAATGCCTGTGACAGTGAACCACATCCAGATTTCTTCATGTTGTGAGTTTAGGAAGCTTCCCTGGATATAAAACAAGCATTTCCCCTTGTAAAAGCAGAAATGAACAATTCCTTCCGGAGCTTCACAGGTTCACATGCTGCTGGTTTATTTCAGACTGGAAAGCTGCTTCTTAGATAAAGCTCTTCCTCTCCCTTACAAACAGTTAAAATTGCAATAGTAAGCCATTTTTTTATCACTCTGGCTTACTAAAATTACTAAGCATTCTGAATTGCAGGTACAAAACATCAGAAGATTTGAAAGTAGAGGGTAGATCACCAAGTGTAGTACTTCAGGAACACGTGCATATTAGTGAAGGAGAGCAAAAGGACATTTCAAGCATATCTTTCTGTAACAGCTTTCCAGTGAAATACAGCCAGTAGAACGCTAGAAAGAGCTGATGACTGTTACTTTTACCTGAATATAGAAATTTGTGAAGAGGATAATCAAAGAAATCATGTAAGAAATCTGAAAATACAGCCACCCCTGAGGAAATGCACATGGCCAAACAACACCACAGCTGGTCTGGAAGATTGTCAAGACAAACTGAATCTGGGGAGAGAAAACAAAAATAAGAGAAATGGAGCACATTAATGGAAGGAGGAAAAAAGCCATTAGTGACCAAAATCTCAACACTTATTTCCAAAACAAGTAAAAAACACATAATATTGTGTGTTTGATAAGTATTTTCCCCATAAACTCAAGTTAGCAGACATTCAGATTGTGGTATCCTGTAAAGCGTGTTTATTTGTATTTTTCCATTTTAGAACATTAGAGTAACCCATGCAGAATTGATACATAAATGTCCCAAGGAAGAAAGACCACCTTCTTCCTAGTGAGAGTTCATTGGGATTTGACTCTACCATCCTAATGGAGTAGATCTGCATCTCACTGCTTCAGCTGCAGAAGATCTGGGGTCACTTGGTCTACATGGAGACCCCTGCAATCCCTTCCCACAGACAGGAACTGTCTGACATATGGCTCTAGTGGAAGAATTTTTGGGGTAAAGGCTGCAGGGAAGCTGGAGAGTCAGGGAGGAGGATCAGGGTCCAATTATCTTTAATTATCTCTTTTGGGAAAACAGAGTTTGGGCTTATGTGCTGCAGAGGGCCTGAGGCAAAATCCATCCTCGCATGAAGGCTACCAGATTAGGGAATGTTTATTTAAAAAGGGAGAGACTGTTTGTCCTGCTCAGCTATTTTGCTGCCCTAACAGCTATGCATGCAGAGCAGGCAAGGAAGTGAAAGCAGCTATGACAATAGCCAGGGGAACAACCGAAGCACTGAGACACTGCACTCTGTAGCACTTGAACAACCAGGATAAAGAATAGAGCCTAAATCTGGATGGAAAAACAAAAACAAACCTCAAACCAAAGCAACCCCCCCATGCCTTCCATGAAAATAATGAGCCCACAGCTACAATACTTAGTCATCTTTCAGGAAGGACAGTGCTAAAAAAACATGCTGAGAATCAACACTGTGAATTGCTGGCAGTAAATGTTATTAATCATCACCATCAAATGTTATTAAAACTATTCACAGCTCTGAGAGGGTACTGGGGGGTGGGGGAGGGGAAGAACATAACAAAATAAATTATCTCTAGGTTTCAGTTTCCCCCCCTACAAAATGAGGAAGACAGAACACTGATGCACATTTCCTTGTGGTGTTCTGACATGTTGTACACATTGAAACCTGGTTCTCACGCAGTATCAATACAACATATGCTGTATTACTTAATTTCACTGCTCCTATCACCTCCAGCACACAGTGGTCAGGCTTCATCACCGCACACACTAGAAACAATGCAAACGGATACAAGGAGTCCAACACAGAGTAACAAGAGAAAAAAAATCTGCCCATTTAAAATGCAGAGAGCAGAAATATTGAATAGTTTTTAATAAATCATTTGCAACTGCATGCAAAAGTAGGACAGAAAAGGCATTGTCCCACAGGACTAGAATGGCCCTTGTTAGCTGTGGACGACGCTGCACTCGGTTTCTGGTCTGTCCCTGCCTGACCAAGCAAGCGCAGGGAAGAGCAGGCTAGCTCAAGAGGGCTTGGAAGAAAAGCCTCCTCCCTGGCTACTGAGTCCCAGAAATCCCAGCACTGCAACTCCCAAATACATCTAGCCACACAACATGGTGAGGTGGAGAAAGATCCCATAGACCTCAGCACTGATTCATGTACCCCACCAGTCCCCAGCTGCCCACTGTCCTGAAAACAGAGCAAAGGGACAGGCAGAAGCTGGATTTCTAAGGTGATGTAGGTTCTACAAGATGTAGAAGGTACCAGCTCTCATTCTCCCTTCTTCTATCCCCTGCCAAAATTTCCTAACTCGATAAAGACAAGAGGACCTCCTCACAAATACAAGAGCCTGCTGAAGCACTGAAGAGCGTATCACTCACCAGCTGCCCCTGAGTGATGTACTTCTTCCACCACAGATAAGGACGCATTGCTGGAACAGCAGACAATCCGTAGTAGGAGTACATGAGGACATGGATAAAGCTGTTCAGTGTGGCACCGAAGTAGGCTAAAAAAAGGGCAAGGGAAAAAGAAAGTACACTGCATTACCAGGAAGGAACATGCTGTTTCATGGAAGATACAAAAATAACAAGCTGAAAATGTTTCTATTTAAAATATGATTTCTCTTCAAAGAAAAGCAAGATTTTTTTTTTTAACCCTGTTTTTTATTCTGCTCACCCAATGGAGTAGCTGAGCTGCTTTGGAGCTTTGTGCTTTACACCAGCCTTCTGGTTTTGTTTCCTCAAGTTACTCTTATCACATCTACACTGTGGTTTCTCAAGGGAACTGAGGAAGCTGATTAAAAGGAGGAATGCTCACAATACCAAACAATCAATAGCTTCACCCATCTACTTTTAGGTTGATTTCACTTCCTTCCAGGTAGGAACCAATTTTGTCATTTATAACCAAAAGCTTCAGATACCTTCAGAAACTGCATACTTTATTTGTCCTTGTTTACAGCACCTTTAGTCATTAAAGAAACTTTCAGCTTAACACCAAACTGCATAGAACTGTGATGACACAACCGAACACAAAGCTTGGAAGAAGAAAAACACATGACTAGAAATAGCACAAAAGTGTTTTTAAGACCACATGAGCACAAGATAGATTCTAAGTATGTGCAGTTCTGACTGCTGTATGAACAGGGATTGACTTCCTTGGAGGAGAATGTGTTTCCAGATGCAGACTTTTTATAAGTTCAGTATTACTCACTGTTGTGCTAACAACACAAAACAAACACGAGTTTCTATGTTGTTTGGCTCAGAGAGCAGACTCCTGAGGAATGCAGCCTCTTGGTCTGCACTGCCAGTAGTTCACATCCATTGGGTTTGAAAAGGTTTCTCTTGAATAGAGTGCTCAACAAAGCCAGTATCTATAAGCTGCACATCTGAACCACAACTAAGCCATGCTAACGCAGTTAGGAAACTAGATGCCAGCTAAATGCAATGAAAGTAAAGAATCAAAGCCAGATTGCCAAAGGTTAGCAGGATTTGGACAAGAGAGACATGGAAATCTTCCACTTAAGACTCATTTGTTCATGTTCATTAGTGTTCACAGGACAAGATTTTAATTGAAATCATTTGTTATGGCTAGTGGTATAATGAGATTAAATTAAGAAAGTCATATCTCAAGTGAACTTTACAGATACAAGGACAAGAGTCACTCTTAGCTGTCTTACAGCTGAAACAAGCTTCTGGCTTGACTTGGAAAAGAGTATTGTTTCATGAGAAGGTCTGTAACTACAGCAGAAATAGAGAAAGCAAGGTTGATGGGTATCTGACCTGGGCTACTGCACCTGATAAATGTCACACTGCCATAAAAATCCTTCAAACTACATAGACATTCCTTCCCTAGAGGCTGTGCTGGCAGCTTAATTCCTGCAACCATCTAGAACAGCTGCAATTCAGCAAAGCAGCTCAATATAGTACAAAACACATCCTGCGGCTGAAAGTACCAAAGATATTTGATCAAAAGACCACCAAAACGAAGCCCCCGTTGCAGATGTTCTCCCACCATAACCCAGTACTTACAGTGACCACAAGGCACCCAGTTCATAACAAACCACCAGATGTTCAGCATTGTTGCATGGTGGTAGACATGCAGAACAGTGATCTGATGATTATTTTTCCTCAAAATGAAAAAGAAGGTATCCATGAACTCAATGAGTTTGGAGAAATAGTACCACCAGAGGACACGTATGATCTGGAAAGAAGGAAACAAGTTTTAGAAGCATTGCACATTGAGGGGGCTTTCAACTCTTATGCTATCTAAGTAATTAAAATCCAGATTCTGTGCTGCACTACTTGGATTGAAGATGCTGCTGGGATCTTCTGTAATACTTCTCCACAGGTTTCTCCATAGGAGATCGAGGTACAAACCTATAGCTACAGCTGAAAACAGGATGACAAAGACTGTTTTATGAGGCTACTGCTGTGCACCTGGGTTGTCCCAGGAGAAACAAGAAAATACTTAAACAGAGCTGGTGCTGCAGTGCTCTCTGTAAAGGAGAGATCAGAAGTGTGACCAGAAGAAATGATCACCACATCTCAGAAAGAGAAGGATAGTCACAACACAGAGTGGTTGGATACAATCTGCAGACCAGGTCCTCACTTTTTGATCTGAAAACACTTGAAAATTTGCACATAATTACTCACAGAAATACCAACCATGAATTTATTACAGATTAACTCTTATGTCTGACAGTGAATTGTCCACTGTATCACAAAAGGAGGAAAAAAGCTTATAGTTTAAGCAAAATGTGCATAATCAATACTGTTCTGCTCTCCACTTAAGTGGACAATTTGAAACTTTACCAGCTCTAAGTCTCGATTACAGTACCTTCATATCAGCCTCTCCTCCACTGTGTGTATCCTGACAGAAGAAATTGTATCCTCCTTCCAATACTCCCGTCACCAGCTGAGCAAATAAAAAAAATGAAGTGTTATTTGGGGAGAAGGCTGAACTCCATGGCACATCCACAGTGGCTCTGTCCAGACATCTGGTGTCAAGAGATTCCTGGGCACCTGAGGGTGGCATTAGGTTGAATTCAAGTTCCAAGCAGTGATCAAATCATAGTGAAGGGTGAATTAATAAATTCTCCCAACTGGGATGTACCAGAATAAAAATAGGAGGTATCATTTTATCCCCCCTTATCCCACACAGTTTGAGTATTTTCAGAGTCATATTCCAGAGAGATTCTCAAGAAATCACCTTCTTTGCTGATGATCTCATTGTTGGAGAAAGCAAATAACCAAAGCTCAGTAAATACATTTTTCTTCTGATTACTTTTGGAAATAGTTACATCTTTAAGAAATTTTATGCTCAAGAGACGTGACTACAATTTTTTCAACCATGTGACAGAGCGTATTTTCAGCTTTGCTATCCTTAACAGCTAACAACAGATGTTTCACTGCACTGCCATTCTTCAAAACCTTTTTAAGCAATTCACTCATCCCAAGCACATTACATCCTTCCCAATAGAAGTGACTTCCTCTGCAGGATATGCCACTGCCTGCCTGACTTCCTGGCATAACAAATAACACCTCAAACATAATGAAATCACTATTAAGAGTAATGTCCAACTATTTGTCATGAAAAAGGACAGGGTGCCCACTGTGGAGGGCTGGCTGAAACAAGAGAAACAAGATCCATGCTGGATGTTCACACCTCACCCTTTCACAGGTCGGAGATGGTTGGACAGGTTGAGGGTGGAATGGGAGGAGGGAGCACGAGCAAGGACATGAACAAGATCTCCTTTAATATCTCAACAGAAGGGATCATTGGACATTGTTTATAAAGATGCTTTTCCTCTCGGGAATAGCATGAGGAGAAGAGCAACAACTTTAGGCAACTCCGAAGTGAAAAAAAAGAATTGTTAGGTATCTCAAAAAACATCTGAAAGGCAGAAGTCAGTTGTATGTTTTTGGCCTTATCTACCTGCAGAATAAAAAACAGCTTTGCAAACCCACATGCAAAATCCTTGTACTGTAAGTCATTTTAAATGATCATCTGATTAAAGGACTACAATAACTGGAATGACTAAATGCTGCTCAGAACTGTGAACAGGAAGCTAATTTTAAAAGGTTCAATAAAGATTATCACTTAAATGATCTACTTTTCCCCAATGTTATTTCATGCCTCATCTTTCCCCTAAATTAGTTTTTAAAATACTCAGTCAGCCTAGGTCATTATTTTTGACCTTCTGAGACAGAATTATTGCCGCAATTTAGGGGAAAAACAGTACATTTAGTTATACCATAATATATAGACCTGGAAGCATCTAATGTATTAGAGATAAATCAATAGCACCCTGCCACAGCAAGGGCAGGGCAGCCGTGCACGAGTAGCAGACCCAGGCACTTTCCCAACCCAAGCAGCAAAGGCAAGGCAGTCATGGAAGGACTCCTGTCCTGGCCCCAGGGCTGTGCAGGGGACACCAGTTTAAAAGTGGTACCTTGCTAAAGGAGCAGCTATGCCCCAGAGCAAGCTTTGCACCAAGCCACTTTCAAGCCACTGAGGGAAAGACTGTGTGGCCTTGCAAGTGCCTGCCAGTCCCTCAGACAGAAGACCACATTGTGCTGTGATCACGTTAAGAGCTTACAGATGTTTTCATACAGTTCTCATAGTTCAAGGAAGTGTTAGGAATAGAAGCATAATCACATTGTTTATATTGTAATTAATCCAAGCAACATCCATCATTAACGCTGAACTCCATAAACTCCCTGGTAAAGGCTGCCATAGTGAATCCACAGAGCTTTCCCTGCAAGTGGTACAGGTTCACCACCTAAAGCATAATGCGACTAAACATGTCTCCAAGGATCCCACCTCTCTAAAGGACAATGGCATCAATGTGGCTATGAGCAGTGGCTTCAGCTCAACCTGAGTACTCCCTTGTTTACAAAAGAACATATTATTGTATGCTAGGAACTGTAATACTCTCATAGCCACAAATTATATAAGCAAAGCAACATTTGTAAGAAATGTTAGCATCTTTTATCATATAAATAGTTAGTATAGTTACAAAAACAATTTAATTCTCCACTTTCCAGAAGGAACTAATTGGTAAAAAGCTGCTACAGCTGCCCACAAACTGCTGCTGCTGCCCACAAACCTTACTCAGTGCAACATACAACATGTATATAATCTTTTTCCCCATTTAGCCAGCTGCTCCTTTGCCTGGCACCACTATTTCTTGCACCCACAATGCTTTCATCACATGCTGGAAGGTTTCAGAAAACAAAACCAAAAGATCACTCTGAAACATGACCATGAATGGCTCCCAAATGGTTCCATTATGCATGGATGTACAGCCCCAGGAAGCTGCTTCCGTGCCACCACAAAAGCAATAAGGAGGGGTCAGAAATTGCCAGCAGTGCATTTAAGTCCTGGCTCACACTTGTTGTGGTCTGCTCCCTGGATGGCCAGCGTTTCCAAGCCCTCCTTACACCACTGTACTGCAGGTCTGAAACTTGCCCAGAAGCAGAGTGGTGGCTCCTCAGTCAACACAGCCTTGAGACAACCTTTCCTTGCCCGCTGTCTCTGGGAAGTCCTTCATCTTCAGGCCGGCAGGAGTCCAGGCCTGCTGACGGCACTGCTAATGAACCACCACAGGCAAATCTTCTCTCGAGAAATTAACGTGTCCAGAAAAGGCCAATTATAACCATTTTCACTTGAGCAAACCACTTCATGTGGTTTCTAAACAGCACAAAGACAGTTTCTTCATAAGCCAATTTAAATGGTACTCAAATTCAATGTTAAGTCCCTCAGCTCAAGGGGAAAACCTGCAGCTCAAGGTTACATTTGTGCTGAAACAATCCACACCTTCTTCCCCTGCAATGAAGTTTTCTTTTTTCATATTGCTTTCACTTTGTAATTCTGTTGCTGAATTCTTTAAAATGCTGTGGCACATGCTTTTTTATCAATTCTGCTACCAAAGTAAGCCAGGACACTAACACCAGTGTGACTGTGCTGGAGGAGAGGTGTTACTGGGGAGGATTTTGTTTTTTCTCATGATAAAACTGAAGTCTGAGACTCACTGGAGAGGAGCAGATAAGGGACCTAGCACTGCATCACGCTGTCAAGGCATGATGGGTTTACAAGGTTCAAAACAGAGCTAGATTAGGGTGAAGAGAAACAGAAGTTCATGTCTGATGAAAGAAAGCAAATGCCTGCAGAGATACGGAACTTTATCTTTACATGAATGCAGTCACCCCAGGGCAGAGATAAGGACTTCAGGATGGCGGAGAAAGAAAGAGGAGAGGAAAGAGCAGCCTAGCTGCCACCCATGGCTCATGTGACACAGCACCTCTGCACAGAGTCCCCTACTTCCTAAAACTTTTCCTACAGCACATGCAACACCTCCCTCTTAAGGAAAATCTAAGACTTTTTTCAGGCAGATTCAGTAGGGAACTGATTTTTCAGATGAAGAAAAAAGACAGTAAAGAAATCACTTAAGAAACTGAGCCTTCATCACTGACCAGTTTTCTCTAATGTAAGCCCAGGTGGTCCAGATCACTTGGCTAGTTTTGCTAACTAACACCCCCAGAATATCACAGGACTGTGTGCTGTGTAACTGGGTACGTGGCACTCTCCCTTTGCTAAATTACCTAGCTGAGACTCAAGCAGAGAGGCATGGGCCCTACTCATGACTTGTGATCCCAGTGCAGAGCAGCAACACAGGTGGAAGCAGTGCTGCCTCTGCTGCTCCAGCTGCTCCTGCAGCTCCTTCAGACATGGCCATGCCAGCCAGCAGGGGATCAGTCCATACCCTATAACCCCTCTGCCAGCCCCACTAGGCACCTTCTCCTCCATGCAGGAAGCTACTCCTTGCTGCCCCTGCCCAAGACACAGGAGTGTTATTTCTCCCTGAAGTCCAAGCACTGCAGATTTCTACAGAATAAAACGTTGTTTGTCCCTAAAGAACATCCCATCCTCTGGAAGTGTGTGACAAATCAGCCTGGAGAAACCTCTCCAGCTCACCTAGATCTGCCTTGCCTTTTATATTGTCTGGGACAAGTTCAGTCTGCTTCTCTGTGAGTACAAAAACCCAGCCAAGTCATTAAATATCCAAATAAAAAAGGTATAGCAAGCACAGACAGAAACTATTAGAATTCCACACAAGAGGTCTAAGACTTCTAGCCATTTTAGACCAAGGTACACAATACCTAGAGTTACACAAATCCTGTGATACCAAATTCCCCCACGTTATTGCTTACAACCATTCAGACATAAAGGTCAGAAAAACAAGTAGGTCATCCTTTTCATCCCAGTTGAGAGGATGCCTCACTTTAACTTGCTTTGGTCACATAATATGCAAACTGAGTTGTGATGCTATGAATCATGACCTGAATTACCATAGCTATAACTCAGGAAAAACTTCAAAGTAGTGTTTCAGGTGTATTGGACACAAGCTATTAAAGCAACTTCTTTTCAGACATGCTACTAAACAAGTTCATAAATGGTGCCATTTTATGATTTTCCTCACAGTAGGACTGAACAATTTTAATCCAACTGAAACTCAAAATGACAACACGAAGAGAACAGGGACTTACACAAGTTTTTTGAATGCTGTTCCTCAGTATTTTGTCTTAAAAGCAAACAAGTGTACTATAAAGTGCTACTGATATATAGCTAATCCTTCAAAGGAAATTTTCCAAGACTGATGAGATACGAGCAAGATTATCACATGCTGTCCACCAACACAGGTAACTGTGCAGGTACTTCAGATAGAGAACATACCTGGAGGTGCAAGAACCCATTTTTTCCCTATGCCCTCGGCTCTCTCCCTGCAGACATCAAGCAGTGTGGTGTTATGTCAGCATGGCTCTCTGCTTTGCAGCATTTTTATGGGATCGGTCCCTTATTGCAGAGCATCACTTGCTCTCACATCCAGCTTGTAAGTGCTGCCAACAACATTTCATTGCAACTATCATGTGTTTAATAATCTTCATAATGCTCTAGCTTCATGTATGCCCATTCACAAGGAGAAGGTATATTTACAATACTAATGAACACTTCTATATGGATAATATTAGATTAGGAGCAACACTCACTTTAACATAAAGCATTTCATTTTATAGGAAGGAGTGGTCTTAATATGTATTTTTGTTGTGTCACTGCTCCACAATATAAAAGCTATTTATCTGGTTATGAGGACTTTTTCAGCATATAATGAACATTCCTCTCTTGGTAACCAGTTTACTGTAAGCGAGGAAAAGGCATTCATAGGATCAACAGTTCAGGTATTTTCTCTTGTTTAAGTTTACCAGCAGGTTTTGTAACACAGCAGAATGTTACAGTAATTTAGAAACTATGAGTATTATTCCAAGTATTCAAGGAAGAAAGATTGGCTATCCTGAGAGTTCTATCCACACTTGGTACAACTGAAGGAAAGTCTGCACTTGTAAACTCTCAATAACATAACTGGAGGTTAAAACAATAAACCACTATATAACTGTAAATCATATCTGCATAAAATAATGCAGATGTACACTGAAGTCAACATCAACACTACATTTACACAAATTAAACCAACCAACACACATTTTTTCTGGCTTATAACACCCTGACAAAGAGGTTAGAAATGTAAGCACATGAAGAACACAAGTAGTTCCAAGTACCTACTGAATCCAAAACTGCTCCCAACTGAACAATTAAATATCAAAGTCCTTAATAACCCAACTCAGTAATTTTTGAGTAGCCAATTCACTACCCAAGAGAAATAGCATTGAATTTAAATCACTTCATCTCTAAACACTCACCTTGTAAAACACTATAGAATTAACTACAAACTTAAAGGAGAATTGCAGCTTGTATACACTTTCGAGCACATACAAAAAAAAAAGAGATCAGTAGTTTTAGCCCTAGGTTGTATTTCAAAAGACTGTATTGAAAGAACTGAAAAGAGGATGTTGAAAATGAAATACCTCCTTACAGAAAGGAGAAATACTTTGATTAAAAGCGTGCCAGAATATTCTGTACATTAAAGCAAAACAGTAATTTCCTGACCACATCGTTATTTACACTACCACAGTTCTTCATTTTCACTTGACCAAAAATATACAGTTCTGAGTAAAAGCAGCTGAAGAGCTCTCTGGGAAGTGGAAAACTTTACACTGCCTAAATCTTTGGGTTTTTGTGAAAGGAAATAAGTCCACAGAAAGTTCAATTCGGTTTGAAATGTATTTGTATGTTTAGATTTTAAGTTCAAAGAAAGAGATAAATGACAATGGCATTGTTTCAGCAACGGTTTTTTTCCCAGCAAAACTAAGAGGATGCAAAAGAAACTATTGCAAGCTTACAGAAACAGATGCAAGGAGTGTGTGCATGATTAAACACAAGTAAATAAAACATGTTTTGCCCTTCAGATAAAGCCACAGTTTTGCTACAAAGTATTTTGTACAGTGCACCAGTACAATCACGCTGAGAAAGAAGCTACTGAAGGAGAAGCCAAGTTCATGCTGAGAGATCAGGCCTTCACTTGCACTGACTGAGAAAAGCGCATTTGAAACATCACTAACCAAGGTCAGCAAGGATGTTTAAAGCAAAGTTTGTTTCACACCATCCTTAGAAGTAACATTACAATCAGGGTTTTCTCCCCAGAGAATTGGCATTGAAAATGGTTGCACCATTTCCACAGATGCTTCCCCAATTTAGGAGCACTGTGCTCAGAGATTATTTTCAACACAAACCAATGTAAATAAAACAGACATTGCAAAATAAGCCTGATCAACCTTTTTTCTCTTACCTCATAAAACATATACAGAGAAAGCAGCGTAAGTCCAAGGTTGTAGATCACTAGAATACCCCTGCATGAGAACGGCTGCTTATTCCGCATGTACTTTGGTCCTAGCCATACGATTAGTAAGTACAAGACTGAGAAGATAAAGGTAGGTGTATAGTTCTCCAGAAGAAGCCATCCTTTTACTCTGGGGTCTGAAACAAACAAATAAAAAATACAAACACTTAGATTTTGCAAGGAGAAGAATTCAACACATCTAAAAATAGCTGTACCCAAAATGCTTTCAGTGCTGGAATACCAAAGAAAGACAAAGGAAGTGCAGCAAGCCCTTTTATTAAGGGCCACATTGCTAATTAAAAACAACAATATTTTATTTATATATTTGTTAAAGAAAGCAGAAATAATTATTTTCCTAAGGCAAAAATATTCTTAAGTTATTACCACCATTATTTTTAAATACCCATTACCATTCAGAACTGTCATCCACTTGGATACCACAGATAAGCTTAAATTGTAAAGAAATGCTTCAACAAATCTCTCCCTTTTATTTTCTCAAACCAATCCTTCCCGATGGTACACACCTTATTTCCTAGAGTCAGCAAACCTAGGAGTGAAGCAGATACCTCTGTAGTTATTGGTGGATGATCCTGATAATTATTTTCCAGTCAATACTAATACAATTAGACTTATGTATGTGCTATTAGAAAGAATTTAATTTTGGAGTCCTTGTACGAGCAATGGAACTCAGAGCAGTCAGTCCAGCCTGAGTAACCAGTCTGGCCGGGAACACATCAGCTTCTCAGGAAAAGCACATAAACCACCCTGAACCAGAATTGGAACAATTGTGTGATCCTTCTGAACCACAACTGTGTTGTCCATATCCGGCAAGAGCACAGTTTTCTCACTCCTCTCACTAAAGTCAGCCCAAAGCACTGAAACCAAATTAACCAAACTACAAATGAATAGTTCAAGTATTGCTGTCATTCACAGTCTTGACTTAATTTTAGAGGAGTCATATGTGGATCCTGAATATAAGAAATGATGCCTTAAAACTGTAGGTTGGAAAGCAGGTAGGCAAGCCAGGGAATTGTTTGGATTTGCCACCTTTACGGTTCATTATTTTTTGCACACAGCAAATAGAGACCATATGCCAGCATATGCAATATGCTATATCAGAACACCCAGGCTAATTTAAATAGGCTTAGTATGAAGAGAGGGGCAACAAGGGCACTGAGATACTAATAAAAGCAAACAGAAAACACACTTAGAAGAATGAGAGGCTTGTTCCACCTCCTGTGGATTCTGTCCTGCGAAGAAGGGGCACCATCACTGGATATTCACTGGGACAGAGGAAAGGCATTACTGCAGCAGTCAGAGGAAGAAAGCACATGCCACTGAGCAGCAGTTCTCTGCACACTCTGTGCAGGGTGCAATCATTTAATTCCCCTGGTCAGAACCAGGTGGAACTGGACCATCCTACCCAAGCCCTCAGCAGGAAGCCACCACTTGTCCTGGTCCCACAGCCTCTCCCTTCCTCACACTGACCAGGATTGCAGTTCTCCACCTGCAGAGTTTTTCCCAGGGCAAAACCTACCAAAACTATTGCTTCTTTAAAAAAGAACGGTTTCAAAGAAGCAGTGTTTTCCATAAACTACAGATATTTTTAGTGAAAAATTCCATAGGAGCTCTAGTTAGGAAGGTGAGAGTATTTTTATTTAATTAAATGCAAATTAAAGTGGCTTTTTTAGAATAAAAGCTATTACTAAATTAAAAAAAAAAAGCAGCAAAGATCTGAGTGAGGTAAGTCACTCACTAAGACAAACAACATGAGATTAACTGATGGTCAGAAGAATGACCTCTTCAGGTCAAAAGATCAGAAGCATTGAATTAGACTCTTATTTATTACACTGTCATACATTTTGATGCTTCGAAGATCCTACACAAAGTAGTCACCTGTCAATGTCAAGTTAGACGAAAAATGTTTCCTATGTTCTAGTAAGACCGTAAGTAAGTATTTATGTGTTAACTTTTGAGAAATCTTACCTCTGGGTCCAAGCCAAACATCGAAGTAACTATTGATTGTTTTATCCATAAGTTCCATTCTACAACCTACTGAAATGGAAAGAAAAGGAGACAGTTAGTTCTTCTGCTCAGGAAAATAGTTTAATCATCTGAACACATTCTGTTAGGGTTAACAAAGAAAATACTAGTATGCAAAAATTCCAGCAAACATAATGGGCTTTCTCAGCATATAAAGCTGGGCTTTCTAAGCACATAAAGCTTATTCTAGTCTCAGAGAGTCATTGAGCTACATTTCCCATGGAAGTATTTCATCATAGTTACAGATGCACAGAAGCTTAAAATAATGAGTTCAGATTAACCCGAAGTTCTTTCTAATTCTGTATTTTGTACATGGAAATAAAAGATGGCATCTTGAAAGATCCCTCAATGAGGAGGTGGACTGGACTTTGAGAAAGTCAGCAACACTGAAATTTTCAGATAAATACTATGAAGCTATTTTAACAAAGAGTCTCAAATAACTAACAAGGCTAGCTAGGGAGGAGGAGGGAAGGAGGAAAAAAGTAAAAACGGGCTCTGCTATCACCTGCAGATAGGTGACTGATTACAGCTGTGATTAACAGCCCGTAAAACCAAGAGATCAACAGTCACTGAGTGGCAGAGAGGGCTGCAGAGGCCAGGGAAAAAACACAGCATCTCATGGCATGAGCATCTCCAGTTCCAGGAACTACTTACTGGTAAGACATTACCAGAAAAAATTCATCCAACATCAGTAGAGTGATTCAAATGTCATCTGTCAGCTCCTCACGTGGCCACTATTTATTGGTAGCACCTGGTCTGCACACTGAGGCACTCACGCTGAGGTACCTCACTACGGTTAAAGCAGGAAAGAAGCAGCAGCACTGTCCACGAGCAGGGACAACTGTGCACAAAGCTGTTCTCAAGAGAAGAGGAAGTAATTTTCTTCTTGATTAAGGAAAAACCCCAACCCTTCCAATTTCCTCTTTTCTATCCAGAATGGTACTGAACTTTCACTAATAAAATTTTATCCACTTTTAATAGAATGTTTTTCATTTCTTGGTGTTTCTCCTTTCCTAAAGTACTAACAACAATTTTTAGTTATGGGGAAATAACATAAGCAACACAAGCTGTCAGCATACCCACAGCACCAACCGAAACAATTACGCAAGCTTAAATGTAGTTGCTAAGAAAAAAAAATTAGTATCTATATTTTTTTTACTTCTACCTAAAGAAACCTCTCTCTTCCACCTGTGAAAACTCCATCTCTAGGAGATTTTTTGATTTATGCAAGTTAAATTAATCATATATCCTCTGGTTTTAGTCAGCTGGGACTGAAACCTCCATTTCTTCTAGATCCAACGAGAAAAGCCAAGCAGGATGCAAATTATGCTTTCTCCACAGTCCGAAGTGGGTCTGGGAGCCAGTGCTGGAAGGCCTGCAGGGGCTCTGACTTCCCACGGGACCAAGCAAATACAAGGGGCTTAGGTCATGCATTTCCATTCTGTGGTCTTCTATATAAGCCCACATCCCTTGCACCACAGGGCCCCAGGCAGGAGGCCGACAGGCTCCCCAGGGACTTCTGCCTGCACCACTACCCACCGTTCGCCTCTCGGGGACACACAGAAGAGACTTTCCCTTCTGTGTCATACCGCTTTGGACCACAGAAACATCACTGGAATCTGGTCACCAGGCACAAACAAAAGGGCTTGATCAAAATAACCAAAAGAGTTAAGAAGTATTTTGCAGCCTTGATTCATACTGGTTTCATTTTCTGACTTAAGAAGCCCAGCCCAAGTAAGCAAACACTTCAGAAGAAAGTGCATTTTTGGGATCATGTCACCTCACCAGCTACGGTACTGCGAGAGCTTGTGTGAATGGCCACAGCACTGCCACACTGGTGTCCTAGGAATAAGGAAATATAACTTGTGTCACCAGAAGTGTGAACAACAGGAAGGCTGTGAGAAATGAGTATATAATTACAAGGAGAAAAAAGATATCTAGACAAAGCACCCTTTTTTTGTCATCCCTTTTTTTTTTTTAAATTTGTCAGCTATTAAATACCTCCACGAAACCCACTCCCTGGATTATTCATTTTGTTGTTTGAGATCCCCACTTAATCAATTTGTTGCTCTTTTGATCTAGTACTGATTGGTCTAGTTATGCAGCACTGCATCAGCCAATAATCTGCACCTGACTTCAACTATCCTTTTCACAGGCAAAGGCTTCAGATAGGAGAGGTTGCTACAAAACCAAAGGCTTGTTATACAAAAATTTACAAAAAAGCTCAATACAGAACTGACTTGCTACATACATTGCTACACTTGCTGGACACTAAAAATGCATATATGTAAATGAAACAACTAAGAAACCAGAAACAAACTCTGCCTAGCTATAGCAAAGACAGCAAGAAATGAAAGTCCGTGTTGAACCCCTTGATAAAACTCGAAGAAAAACTCATTCCCCAAGAGGAGGAGGCTTTCCGCAGAGGTCTCAGCCTTTTTGGGCTGGTACCCCAAAGCAGCTTTTTGTGCCAGCATTATCAGACAGCAGATTGTAAAAGACACAGCAAAGGAAAAACTACTCCTGGTGTCAATTTCCAGAATTTGCAGAAAAAGAAACTGTTTCAAAAGGAACTCATTTGTGTAATAGAAAAACAGAAGGAAACAATCTGCTTTTGTTCCAGAGGGGGTCATGTGAAAATGCATCAAGTCTCCTGCCAACAGCCACACAACATTAAGCACTGCTTCAACAGCAGCAACTACAAGGGTTCTTTTTAAATTAGAATAGTTTCCCAATTCAGAGAAACATCGACTCCCAGAAAAATAAAACCAATGGCCATTTGAAACACTGTGACCGGCATATTTCCCAATACTGAAAGTAAGCAAATTCTGCAGCTGACCACATACACGAGCAGATCAGCAGCAATGCTCCTTTACCTACAAGTCATCCCACAGCAAAGCACACTATTCACAGAATCATGGAATGGTTTGGTTTGGAAGAGACCTTTGAAGATTATCTAGTGCAATGGTTTGGAAGAGACCTTTGAAGATTATCTAGTTCCCCACCTTCTTCCACTCAGGCTGCTCAGAGCCTTATCTGACCTTGAAAGTTTTTGTGCATGGGGCATCTACCACCTCTATGATCAAGCTGTTCCAGTGTTTCAATGTCCTCACTGAAAAAACTTCTTCCTTACATGTAGTCTAAATCTGCCTTCTTCTAGTTCAAAACCATTGCCCCCTGTCCTAACACTGCAGTCCCTATTAAAAAGTTTGCACCCATTTTTCTTGTAGGCCCCTTTCAGGTACTGGAAGGCCACCATAAGATCTCACTGGAGCCTTCCCTTCTCCAGGCTGAGTAGCCCCAGCTCTCTCAGCCTGTCTCTATAGGGGGAGGTGCTCCAGCCCTCTGACCTCCTCTGGATCCACTCTAATATGTCCATGTGTTTCCTGTACTGAGGACCCCAGAGCTGGATGCAGCACTCCAGGTGAGGTCTCACCAGAGAGGAGGGGCAGAATCCCCTCACTGATCCTGCTAGCTGTGGTAGCACAGATTCTTTCCCATGGGAATTTTTCTCTTCTTCTCCCTGGGTTCTATAAATAAAGATAAGGTTTGGATGTTATTGAAACTGTCTCTGGAAAGATGGACAGTTCTACCTGGCCTATGGGCCTAGGGGGAGGTTTTGAATTGACCCAATCCGGAGAAACTTTTAAAAGTCTATATAAGTTTTAGAATTAAATAATAAAAGCAGAATTCCGCCTCACCCGATCCAGTTTGGTTCTTGCACTCGGCTAGCGCTCAACAGCGACAGCTAGCCATGCTGCTTTTGATGCAGCCCAGGATACAACTGACCTTCTGGGTTGCAAGCACATATTGCTGGCTCTCCTCTACCAGCACCTCCAAGTCCTTCTCAGCAGGGCTGCTCTCAATTCCTTCATCCCCCCAACCATATTAATGCTGTGGACTTCCCCAGCCCAGGAACAGGACCTTACACTTGGCCTTGTTGAACCTCATGAGGCTCCTGAGGCCCACTTCTTGAGCCTGTCCAGGTCCCTGTGGATGGCACCCCAGGCATGTCAACCACACCACTCAGCTTGGTGTTGATGGCAAACTTGCCAAGGGTGCACTTGATCCCCCTGTCCATGTCACTGATGGAGACATTAAACAGTACTGGTCCCAGTATGGACCCCCGAGAGACACCACTTTGTCCATCAGGACTCTCAGTTGCTGACCACTACCCTCTGGATGGATCTTCCAACCAATTCCCTTTCCAGCAAACAATCCACCCATCAAATCCATATGTCTCTAATTTAGAGAGAAGGATGTTGGTGGGCAACTGTGTCAAAGGCCTTGTAGGAAATGACTGATGACATCTGTAGCCTTATTCAGGACCTACAGTCAGGAAAAAAAAAAGACCAAACTAGGCCAGACAATGCTTTTTAAAACATTATATATGTTTTAAATATATACACCAGTTATTTTTTCCTAACCTGCCTTTCTACAATGCAAAAAAACCATCTTCTCTGCCACCAAATTTTACCAGTGCAGTAAGGCCCTTGACCAGGGCAAGTTGGATCAGAGTCTGGAAGCACTCAGGCTTACAACCTGAAAGACATTTCATTCCTTCAAGTCCAAATATCTAATCCAGAGAAAAACCCTATCTGATGTTTTAAACAAACAAGATTACTGGACTTTAATTCTGCAACACAAACGTAACAATGGGTAAACTTGCACCTTGCCCCAACAAGGTCGAGCAACATCATTAAAATATTCCTTTTTTCAATAATCCTCTGGATTTTGACAGACAGGTTTTTCTGGACATCCACAGACCATCTGGCATCCTTGGTTCATTTCTGGCACTATGAGCTGAGACAAACACCATGCTCCAGCAGCCACCCAAATATTTGGGCAGAAGATGTGAAGCTCTGCCCTACTGCTCAGTCCAGGCATGGATGGCCCCGGGGCTTCTTGGTGTGACAATCAAAAATACAGTTCAAAGCCTACACAGAAACATGCTTTTCTTGTAGTATATATTTTTAAAAATTTATTTATAGAAAGTGTTTAATACAAGCTACCAGCATTGACAACCTGCTCTTCTAATGCACATAACTACTTTCTGAGGAAAGGGCTACTACATACTGAACAGCTCCTGCCATTCAAAGGAAATTCTCTCCTACGTTTTCCACAGAAAACACATTCTGGAGGGTTTATGCTATGAAGTAATCTAAGAACTCTTGATCACATTTTGATGGTGTTTCTTGAGTTTCTTCTTGGAATAACTTTCCAGTTGTAAAGATGATGCACAAAAATATAAAGGTTTGCTTTCTGTCTCATGGCACCCTTTTTAAGCAAATCAAACAGCAGCAAAAAAACATCTTAAGCTGAAAGCTCAAAGCAATGGGAGCCTGCTCCCTTTCAGAAGGATCCTCCAGCTCTCACCCTGCTGCTCAAGAACTCCCTGAAACAGATCCCAGGTTTCACAGCTAAGTGCCTGAATGTGAGTTCCAAAAAAAAATCCCCAAAATAGGCATCTAAATAATTGTTCTGGCTTCTGAGAGAAATGTGCTGTCAGGACTCGCTGCTCAGCCTTCTTGGAAAACAGCCACTTTCTCTGTTCTTAAATTAGGGCTTCGAAGCCTAATTTTAGCCACTTGCTTTTGGAAATCTTGATTTGTGTTTTCTCTTTAAAGTAATGTTTCCCAGTCCCTGCCACTGCAGAGGTGACTCCTCTTTTTCCTTCTCCAAAAGTACAAACTATCCCTTCTCCAAAAACCCAACGATCACACTGCTGTTTGCTTTTGTAGATGTACTGGAACTGAAAACACTCAGCTGCTTGAGAACTGGAAGACAGCACTCATAATCAAAGCTGTCAACCGTTTTCTGTCCATTTGCCAAAGCTGCCCAGTTTCTTCTTTCTATTCCTTAACTGCCCCTTGAATGTATTCCCTTTGCATTTCAACTTCCTGCCAACTCCAGATTACCCTTTTCTTCCTTTCCTGAATACCCTTCTAGGTCCCAAGCATGCTTAATGCTAGCAATAAAAAGGACTTCAGAATAAACTATAGTCCACATATCTGAAAGTGCAGGCACATTTATTTTATGGGAAACCAGGTGAAGCGTGGGTGCTGCAGATTTTGCACTTTAGTTTTGTTAAAATACAAGAAGCTATTTTTGAACTTTATTTTGCATCTCTATCTTTAGCAAAGTGATGCAGATTTTTGGCCCCCTTGCATCAGCAGCAAACCCTCGAGCCTGCTGCTGACACATCAGGACCCACAGTGCTGAGCTTTCACACTCACCAGAAGCACCAGCATAAGGAAGTTTAGAAATAAATCATTTGTATAAAATTCAGGGAAGTGTAACAAATGTGGGACAAAGGACAGAAGCTAGTTTCAAACAGTTTAACCTCAGTGGGATTTCAAACCATTTGAAAATGTACGGAGTAAAGGAAGGTTTTGGCCAGGGGTGTATATATAGGGGGGTAATTTCATAACATTACTACTCCTGCCATTCCATTCCCCCAAGTCCTTCAGTGATGGTTACCCTATTACATAAACAGAGATGGGGTAATTAAAGTATTTTACAGAACAGAAATAAATATAAGAAAGGATACTGCAAAACAGAATAACTAATTGCACTCAGTACACAATACCTCATTAAACCAGAATGATCTTCAGATAAGCAAGTTAAGAGAAATAATACGTCCTTGCAATTTTATGCACACCTTCAGCAGATCTGAACTAGCTCAAATTAGGATATGACTGTCCTAGGATCAGGACATTCACACAAAATTTATCCCCTTGCACTCAACAGCTCTTGATATGGCATGGGATGACTCCAGGCAAAGCAAAAACACCAAGGGTGATGGCCAAGCAGGAACAGCAAGCTGGAAGCAAGCACACAAACACACCCCTGGACACACTAAGAATCAGAGGAAAATGGTTCACGACTGCCTCTCCATGCCAGAAGGATGCATCCAGCATCCATCTACAAACAAGGACATTTCATGCTGCAAAGCCCCCCTTAGCAGCAGCAGAGCTGGCATCACTCAGCACTATGGTTTTCCCAAGAGCACGCATTTTACCGGAATAAAGTGTTCAAGGGGGTTTATCCTGAGCCTGAACACTGTGCCCATACACCAGCACTGTGATACTGGAAACCTCCTCGCTGCTGCCAGCTTACAGCCTGGTGCTGTGAGAGTAATACAGTCAAGACTGCAGGAGTATCTACAGAGATAAAACGTGGAGGAAGAAAAGGCAAAGCACGCAGGTTTATTTCAACTGCTGTATTTATAATATAAAGCAACAACAATGCAGAGAACTTTTGGCTAGCATTTAAGAACTACTTCCCTTTTGTTTTTTTTTTAAATTGAAACAGAAGAGAGTACCTGTAGCAAACTAGGTTAGATGGACATAGGGAGAATATGAACATGGCACCAGAGCAACAAGTTGACTTTTTGTAAGGAAAGCTAAAGCACAATGTTTGCTAGATAGCTTTGCTCCAAAGCCCCCCTCCCCAAGCACTATGGCAGTGTTTATTCACAGCTACTCTTTGAATCTGAAGCTCCATCTTTTTACAAAAGCTGTGCTGTTATTCCAGTTGGGAAAACAAGGGAACTTGGGGGTACTGGTCCATGGCAAGTTGAACATGAGTCAGCAATGTACTGGCAGCCAGGAGGGCCAACTGTGTCCTGGGGGGCATCAGGCTCAGCATCGCCAACTGGGCAAGGGAGGGGATTGTCCCACTCTGCTCTGCACTGGGGCAGCCTCACCTTGAGTGCTGGGGACAGTTTTGGGTGCCACAATATAAAGATATTTTAACTATTAGAGCGTCAAAAGGAGGGCAACAAAGATGGTGAATGGCCTTGAGGGGAAGCCATATGAGGAGCGACTGAGGTCAATTGGTCTGTTCAGCCTGAAGAAGAGACTGAGGGGAGACCTCACTGCAGTTACAACTTCCTTGTGAGGGGAAGAGGAGGGGCAGGCACTGATCTCTTCTCTGTGGTGACCAGTTACAGAACCCGAGGGAATGGCCTGAAGTTGTGCCAGGGGAGGTTTAGGTTAGGTATTAGAAAAAGGTTCTTCACACAGAGGATTTTTGAGCACTGGAACAGGCTTCCCAGGGAAGTGGTCACAGCACCAAGCCTGACAGAGTTCAAGAAGCATTTGGACAATGCTCTCAAGCACATGGTGTGACTCCTGGGTATGGTCCTGTGCAGGGCCAGGAGCTGGACATGATGATCCTTGTGAGTCTGTTTCACCTCAGCTTATTCTGTGGTAACACTGTTAGCTGCAGCTCACGATGGAAAATTAGCCTCAGGAGGCCGGGGAAGCTAAAGAGAGTTGAGAAGACAAAGGGAAAAAAGTTAAGTCCAGAGGGCTGTAAGGACTTTACCTTTCATTTCTGGTCTCATTTCTTTTATTCAAAAGCCACCTGCAAGAAAGTCTGAACATTTTTTCTCTCCTTTAATAATGAGATTCCTATAATCTCTGTCTGCATACTTCACTCAAACCAACTTCATGCTTCCACAGGAGAAAAATAAAGTTACAGTCCCTAAAGCCTATTTTACTGAGCCTTCTTGGTCAAAATGCTGCATTTTCTAACAGAGCCAATGAGACTACAGCCAGCAGGACCAAGGATGGAGAAGCCCAGTCTTGCATGACCATTACATTCAAGAGCACTGTGTACCTTCAAGACAGTAAGCTTCAACTTACCTTTTCTTTAAATGCCCATGTCTCATAATTGCGTAAGAAAATTTAAAAAGCAAGAAGTAGGAAAAAAAAGAGTGACAAGTGGGACTCTCCCTCCACATGAACCCTCATTTCCTCCAACACCCTGCAGCTGCAGCACCAAATCCGAGCACTGAGAACATTTGTCACTCACCTGCCCCCTCCTCCTGCCAAAATCCAGCTCACCAAGCTCTGAACCCAGGGGACATTTCAAGAATAAAACTCAAAGTACGGAGGTATATAATTCTTGGTTACCCTCTCTGAATTTAGTAGCTTGACACAAGAAAGTTTGCCATCTAATCTATAAAAATACTTAAAATTCTCCTGCACACGTGAAACACTGTACAAAGCAAAAAATGGCTGTGTGCAGCTACCATGTAAACAAGGTTTAGCTCTATAAAGGTTATCTCAGGTTCACATGCTGACTAGATACAGCAATCCAATAAAAAGTGGAGGAATTAGAAGACCATGAAAGCTGAGCATGACAGTCACAAAGGTAATGCTATACCATGCAAATCTGACTTGTCCAGGGATAAGAGTGCACATAAAACCTGAATTAAGATGCCCTGCTAAGATGTGAAACTGCAACCCCTGTGTTCAGGTGGGTAACTGACACCTTTTGGAGGACCACTCGTGTTTTGGAAACCAGATCACACTGAAAAAGCACACAGACAAGTCACCCTTAGGCAAGTTACAGTATGTTAAGTATTTATCTGAGTGCTTACTCTATTTCCAATGCTTGTGGGGTAGTACCTGGAGTGCTGTGGGAGAAGTGAAATTCTCTGACAAGCCCTAGCACACAAAATTACATGCAATACACTGAATTAGTTACATTCTTCAATACAAGTGAATTTCTATACTTTTAGCCAAAGGAAGAAAGGATGCATACCGGCACTGTGAATGCACCCCAGTGCTTGCCTTGATGCCACTTCTTTATACAGTCAGCCATGCTATGAGAAGTCAAACTTAAAACTTTTCTATGTTCATGCTGTACACCTGTGAGACCCTGTGTGGCTGCAGCTGTACCAATACTTGGTGCCTTCATTTTAAGATACTAAACACCATGCCAGACTGTACCATCATAAAAAGGAAACAGTACTAAGAGAGGTCAGGCAAGTATGAATGACAGCTACCTGTAAATAGAAGAAGGTACAAAAAAATCTTCCTTTTCCCACCATTCTGAGAATTAAAAGAAGAAAAAAATTACTTTAGGTACAAGTGTTATGCCATGGCATTGTGCTGCTCAGGACAGAATCCTAACTACTACATGCCCTGTTAAACCCCTTGCCTTCAAAACAGTACAAAAATAATTAGGCTCATTATTCAGAAAATCAACTACCTTTAAGATCTAACTGCTTTTCTAAAGGATAAAGGTGCTAACACTACATAAAAGCAAGTTTTTGACCTTGTTCCTGCCCAGGATTTACAGAGTACTGAAAGTGAAGAGGACATGTCCTGGCATAGGGACAGAAAACAAAGAGACAGGAGACTTTTTACAGATGCATTTGTCAGATCACTCCCCCACACCTTTCTCTTCTTGTACAACATTTCGCACATCTGTAAATTGTTATTGTTGCCAAAACCATGCAGCCAGCTGATGGCATTTCTGTTACAGAATTCAGGGCTGAAAAGCTTCGTGAGTCCTGAGGAGCTGAACATCCTTGCCTGCACCAGACCCATGTCAAACCAGCTTCTCCTGAGAATCAGCAAGTTTTGTGGTACCAAATCCTTGCTCTAACAAAGGCCCCTGAAAGAGGATTGACTCCTGGAGTAGTTAGAAAACATTTGTACCTGCACATTTCCTTTGTTTGATTTTGGCAGCACTTTCCAAAATGTAACTTCATCAAAAGACCCTGCTCCAGGAGGCAAGTACTGTGGTTTCTTATATTTTATTATTTGTTTTAAGGGTAGAAAGACCAGCCAACCAATTAAAAGGAAATTCTGTAATGGTACAGCTGCATGTGATCTTATCACTGACTCTTTCTATGAACTTTAAATAGACTACTGAAGGAAAAAAAACCTCCACATATCTGGCAACTTCCAAGCTGTTTTCTGCAAGCTCATAATATAAACGTTTCAGTTACTTGCAGAAGTCAGGAAGTGAATTCCAGGAAAATAAGTCCCTTTCCTCCAAAATTTAGCCACACTTTTCTTTCAATAAGAGGTATCAAATTCTTGGTGCAGTGAAAACCTTGCTGTCATTAAAATCTGTTCGAAGGAAGAACACAGCTAAACTGAACCCCAGCTCCAACACCAAGATGGAGAAGGTTTTGCTACATTTGCTTCATACTTTCACAAGCACTGGAGCAACAGCACGGTCAGTACTGTAACCTGATGTAATATATCTGCTTTAAATACAGGGACAAAGCAATATCCACCCAAACACCAGGCAACAAGTTTCTTTCCCAACCCTGCAGCTATCCCACTCTCTGCAGGGCAGCAGTCCGCTGGAAAAGAGGGAAGCAAATGTGCCTCCTCTGCCTCACTGCGTGCCCAAAGTCTCTTAAACAACATCTTCAGCAACTTAAGTCATTCCTAAAGAGAAGCATCTCCATCCATCCAGTTGTGGTGCCAGCTCATGCCTACCAGCAACCCTCAGGCTCAGAGTCATCACATCACCTGATCCTTGCTCTAACTTCTCCATTCAGCCTAGTCCACTATATAACCATAACCATATAACCATGTATATAGCCATACCCAGGGCATGTGCGGTAACAAGGAACAGACAAGAACAGATTTGACACTGCTGCAAGGCTGCTTTCATTCCTTCCCTACTCTCCACCCTGCCTGGGTGGAAGGAACCTGGAAAAACTGAGGTAGCCCCAAAGAAACCAACCAAGCAAGATCAGCCTTCAGCCGGGTCCATCCCGCTGCCCATTTACTGCAGGAGAAGCAGCAGCACAACACAGACATGCGGGTGATGAAGAGGTCTCACATAGCTGAAGCTGAGCAAAGCCATCATGCTGCACCCAGCAAGGAACCATAGCAAAAAGAAAGGTAAATGAAACAGATGGACAAAATGGAAGATGTAGTATGTCTAACGCAGAACTCTAAAATACTATTAAGAGGCCAAAATAAAATGCATTGCACAACCATCATTTTACATATAAGAATGGTTCTAGTGAAAAGTAGAAAAATTGCAGAAAAAAGAAAGCATGAAATAACAAAAGGTCATACAGGATATGTCATGCAGAGCTAACTTAAAAGATTTCTTAAATATAATTGTAGCAGCATGAACTGACAGATTATTGTACTGTAAAAAGCAAACAACAACAAAAAACCCAACCTTGACATGTTCAAAGTAGGAAAGAGGCAGATTTTAGGATGCTTTACCCTGTTTCTGTCTTGAAAACTGCAGGACTAAGGACGGTCTCAAGGCAGGTCAGCTAGGGGAAGGGGGAAAATGTTAACTATCGAGAGACCAAAAGCATGAAGAATCAACAACACATTTCTTTCAAGAAAAGGCAACTTGAAAGTTTTATTCAATCTAAACACAGGAAAAGTATTCCAAAAGAAACAGAGCTAATGAAAATAAATACACAGAAAAATATTGAAATAAAAAGATAAACAGACAGTGAATATGACCGAAACCTCTTGCTACACCCTGGCCAGCCTGCAGCTGAGGGCCATGAGGACAGAGGGAAACAATCTCCTTTAATTCTCAGCCTTATATGTTATACTGAAAGAAACAACAAACAACAACCTTACTTTGATTTGAGACACATCTTGAACACAGTAGTCCAAGACTAAATTTCAATGGGAAGTTTCATTTTCTGGTAATACCAAATATTTTTTACTTGATGCCCAAAGGTTATTATTAAATTTGTTATATGAGAAAAACACATTGCTATGCAATTAGTGATTTATACATAAGAAACAATGCTGACTGCAGCAAAGTGAAAACCTAACTTACAGTGTTATTTTATAAGTGCTCATATTCTGCCAGGAGTGAAAGGACAGAGTTAAGTGGTGTTTCATCAGCAACACTTGTAAAGCAACTCTTTAAAGTCTGGGCAAAAGACATGCTCTTCAGCCTCTATATTAAGACTCTGCACATTAATTATAAAAATGTCAACATATTAAAAGTTGCTCAGCAGGTAAACCCTGTACATTCTGAGTGTACCTATTTCATACATGTTTTGTACAGACTGTATAGGATACAGAATAATGTTTCAGGCAATTAAATTGCTTATTCATGTCAGCAGCTCTCTGAAAGTCTTCTCCTCTGGAATCTCACCACCACCACATCTCTATTTTTACTGTATGCTAAAAGCAAAACATGCTTCTGTGCAAAAAACTCTCTCATTAACCAGTTTTTCAAGTATCAAAACACCATTCCTGTAGTTGCAGGTTATTTTTCCACAATGTTTTTATCTCTGTGTAATACAAGCCCTCCACATAGATGTGTCATCTCTAAACCAAACAGCAGCAAAAGGACTCTTCAATTAAACAGACCTGTTATTCTTGACCAGGGAAGTTAAATGCTCAAGTTCATATCCCCCCATAGGAAATGGTATGTGGTGGAGGAGTAAGGGTAGGGAAAAAAACAAAAATGAAAAACTACCAAAAAACCAGACTTGGTTAATATTCTACTCTCACTTTAATGACTGACAGCTCAGGTGGGAATTTGGTAAGGATCTTAGAAGAGGAATGATGCTGTAAGGGAGGATGTGTCAGAACCACCAATGGCTAATTAGAGCTTCTCCATTGGTTCAGTGCAAAACCCAGCCTTGCTCCTCTGGTCCGGAAAACAACCTTTTCCAGGGTGTTGGGTGAGTAAGGTTTTAAAAAGCAAAGACTAAAAAATAGATGCAGACAGAAATATGAAAGTGTGAAAAGGTGCAGCAACAAAAAATGAAGTAAGGAGAGGGGTGGAAAACTACATAACTTCTCTGCCAGGCTTCTTCAAATGTGCAGTTGGCCACTCACTGCAAGTTCAAAGATGGTCATCTCCTCCCAAGGCCATGCATCTTTCCTTTGAAGGCAACACAACACTAAAGGATGTAAAGAAAACACTCCAAGAGGATGGTTTTTCATGCACTGTAAAGTGCAGTTAAAACCTGGCAACATTACTGTTCTCACAGAGAAACATCTCTGTTTCTTATCCTTCGGGATGCAAAATTGTATTTTAACAGCTTCCTAAACGTATATTTTAAGACACAAAGTCAATCCCACAAATGCTTAGAAAACTGCACTGTGCTATATGCAACTGATACCTGAGCTGATGCATCATTTCAGCCTGACATGTTTTGTGAAACCAAGAAGCATCCAGTCTGCACAACTGGAAATTCATCATAGCTCTGCAATTGTTCAACTACAGTTTAGATTTGAGTCTCTGATCTAAACAAGCCCAGCACTGAATTTAGAAAGTATGAGCCAATTAAGATAGACCATAAAAAAAGAGAGAAAACCATTTGAAAACAACATTAGCAGTCCCTTCCTGCACCATAATGCAACCACTTAGCAGTGGCGATAGAACAAGAAATCGATACAAAGAAGTACCAAAGGATATTATTTTTATTCTGAAAGGCATGACCAGACTTGCAGCCTGCTTTTGTGTGCTTCAAAGGGAGATGATGATGGTTTTGAAAGGGCTAAAAAAAAGGGTAGAGAAGTTAGAGGTTCCACGAACCTGTCAAGTGAAAGTGGAGGATCAGGTATGGCCTCTGGAACCTAATGAAGGCTGCAAAACCAGAGGACAGAGTGTCATAGTTTGACTCCAGCTGGCAACTAACACCCCACAGCTGCTTGCTCACCCCTCTGCAGACTTGATGGAATAGGGGAGAGAACTGGAAAAAGGTAAACCCTGTGGGTTAAGATAAGAACAGTTTAATAAATGAACTAAAATTAACAATTACAATAACAACAATAATAACAATGAAAAGGGAGATAACAAAAAGAGAGGAGGAGGAATAAAACCCAAGAAACACAAATGATGCACAATACAATTGCTCACCACTCACTGACTGATGCCCAGCCCATCCCTGAACAGCAGTCGGAGTCTCCAAGCCAACTCCCCTCAGTTTATACACTGTCCATGACATTCTGCAGTATGGAATATCCCTTTGGCCAGTTTGAGTCAGCTGTCCTAATTGTGCTTCCTCCCAGCTTCTTATGCACCTGCTCACTGGCAGAGCATGGAACACTGAAAAGTCCTTGATTTAGAGTATACCCTGCTCAGCAACAATTAAAACATCAGTGTGTTATCAACACTGTTCTTGTACTAAACCCAAACCACAGCATTGTACCAGCTACTAAGAAGAAAATTAACTCTATTCCAGATGAAACTAGGACACAGAGCTACAACTATTTAAACTCACGTGACAAGTGGTCTGACACCATCAACTCTAAAAATGGCTTACAGCCATGCACAGTTTTTACCTATAAGCAAGTAGAGGCAGCAGCAACAACTCATGCATTAGCAGAGCAATGATCTACACTGAAACACAGTGGCCTTTCTGTGATTACCTGTATTACTATTATTTTAGTCCTCATTTTTAACTGAACAAACAAATGCAGTACTCCTTACTGACTTGCTCAGTGCAATCTCTCTCAAACTCCACGTAAGGATCTGCCACCCTATATATTGCTGGTGTTCCCTTCATACTTGTGTTCTCCTCTAGTCCTTACACTGTGTTTTAAGCTCTTGCAGGTGATGGAGACATTGGCACAAAACTTCCCAGCCCATGGTTGAGTCTAGTGGCTGGGGCCTGGCAAATCCAGCCACCACTTCTACAGCCAGAGCAAACGAGGCTGTAGAGGCAACTATGGTCTCAACTGCGCCTTCTGGGTGGCAAGCAAGTCAGAATTAAAAAAAATATGAACAAACCTGCTCAAATCTTTTGCAAGAGGCTGTTCTGCTTAGGCGTGTTACAGAGGCAGAGAAAAAATACACAGGTAACCAGGCCTACTGGACTGGCAGCTTACTTTCAGTCACTATATCACATATGTTAATAAAAAAAGAACATTCTGCACCGTATTGTACAAATGCAGGTATTTTCCCCATTAATGAGGCTTTATGTATGCGCTAAGTCAAGCTTACAAGATTAATGCAAACCTTTACAACATGCCAAAAGGCCACTGTACACCAAGTGAACTGAGGGATAAATGTATGATGCAAGGGATAAATGCATGACCCTAATTTAGGACAACCAGCTGAGTTTGCACCAGTTCACAGGATCTGTGATCAGCTAAGAGCAACCTCCCCATGTCAGTACTGCAAAACAGAAATGAACCCCTAAACCACAGTCACACATTTGCCATAAGCATCTGCTGCCCTGCGATCCACAGAAGCATGGACATAAAATGCAAGCACAACTTTCATTGTGTCCTTCAAAGCCAAATCCAGATTCATGTGCAGGGCCTGCAGCTACTACACGAGCCCTTCCTCAAAAGCATGCGAGCAGCCATAAGAATGAACTGACCCCACAGATGGTTTCTGGCAAGCACGTGGGCCATGCAGCAGAAGTAACAGGACATTTGAACTTCAACATGCAAAAAGGTTTCTCAAGTTTCTTTTTCTAAAGGACAGGGCAATGTTAAACATTGAAGAATGTCATCCTCCTAACTAGTTGAAGGTTTAATTATTGTTATTTAAGTCAAAGGTTCTTCCCTACTGTTTGGCAAGAAGATGATTCTCAAAATGATGATTCAAAACACTAGTATTTTTAAAAGTAACCCAAGAGCAGGAATATTCCTTCAGGAAAAGGTTAACGGAAGTTTTCTGATTCAATTATGTGCATAGAAATAGCACATCTAAAGGGAAGCCTACATAGATAAAGGTATAAAGGCCTATAGTTTCCCAAGTCTTCATTGTCTCAAGTGAGTCCAAACCTGAGGACCCAGGATTAGCTCAAGGACTAGACTGCTATGTTCAGACCACTATGTTGACAATGATACAGTAGTGGCAAATATAAGAGTAAATTTATTTTGTTCATTTCTAAGAACTTCAAGATCTCTATTTAAATATACGTGTCATGGTTTTAACTCAGCAGAAGAGCTGCTCCTCCATAAAGCTGTGCTCTGCTCCAAACCTTAACTGTATGGTGTCTAAGGGAACAAGGCATTTTCCCTCAACTAGCACTTGCTAAGGGCTCTTTAGTCAACATGGGCAGAGCAGAAGTACTGCTTTAACCCAAAATGCTTCCCAGCAAACTTTTAACAGTGAAAAGTAAAGTGAGGGGGGAAAAAAAAGAAAAAAGGCATCAATTTGCCTTCTTATGAATTAACTACCTAAACATATGAGGTGCATTTGGTTTAATAAGCTAAATGACATTATTCTGCAAATTAATACTTGTTAGTTTTTGTCTAACCCTGGCAACATCCTTTTTGACACCAACAAAAACACCCAGTGGCATACAGAAAAGCTGGAGTGTTACCTGAAATCAAGACTACATCCTTTCTGAAATCAAGTACATGTTTTACAGCAGAGAGCCTGAACATGCACATAGGAAGAAAGCAATTACTCTCCAGTCACTGCAAAGACAGCTAGCAAGAAGAGAAACAGTTTTCTCAAGGTCAAGAGGGAGAGGAGCGCTTCCAAGTGATAACAAAAGAGGAATATTCACTTTATTCAAATCGCTGACCCAGAGCCTCAAAGAGGAGGGTTACGTAGGGATCAAAGTGCAGGGCACAATTTGAAAATGCAGGAAAAAAGGTTTATTGCACATTTGCTGTATTGCACAAGCAAGTTTTATCTCCTGTAAATGTTAGGGCAACTCAGCACATTTAGTCACTGCCCAAAGCACATCACTTGGCAAGCAAATGTTTGATACGAAATTTTGACATAGAGGTCAATTAAATACAGACAACTTTAACTTAAATACAAGTTCATGAAATGTCTGTGTATTTTTACATGCTCAGTATGCCACTGGTCATTAACAAAGTTATCATTAATCAAGCACAACCTCTACAGTTAATAAAGTTTATAAGGGCATGAAAAATACCCAGTTGCAATGGGATGCCAAGGCCAACTAAACTCATGGCACTAAGCTCAGCATAAGTAGCATGATTCATTTGTTCATGGAGAAGTGACAATTGCACTTAGCAGCATGCATTTTTTGTAAAATCTCTACACCTGATAAGGAGGTTTATTCCTGTTTCACACGAGTCAACTATTTCACCAAGAAAATTAAATAATTCTCCAATGCCTCCAATACAGCAAGAAAGCATTTACCAACCACATACTTCAGACAAGTTTGCTCTTGTGCTCTTATTTGCCCTGTAAGATAATGTGCTCTAAATGCCAAAACACAAACAGAGAAACCAAGGCAATAAATTTCAGGAGATTAATTTCATTACACAGATATAAGGAGACACAATGTGTACACAGTCAACAGCAACTCTACAAGTAATTTCCATAATAAGATTGAAGGCAGCATTTACTTGATTTGTCAATCAAAAAAATCAATTCATGTCACTGTTTGCATTACCCTCATCAAACAGAGATCTAACTGCTATTCTGTGGGATGATGGGGACAGGTTACGGTGCCCTCAGAAATCGAGATATAAATCACTTTTACCAATCAGCACTTAGGAACTGCAGGGATGTTAGCCTAAGCAATGCCCTCTTAACCGTATTGCTGCAATACCAAATTTAAACAGCCTTAGGAAAGGTCATAGCAAAGCAATCTGACCTGGAAGTAAGTTTTTAAACAGATCGACATCTATGTAATTCATTGATTATCCTTTTCATTTGTCCTTGTGTGTTCTTCCATTTAAGGGAAAAAACATTTTCAATGCTAGTATGCACAAATTGCAGGAATCTTCTGCATTTTTAACACAATTAAGAATCACAAAACAAATTAGCAACTACATTACAAGGATTATTGTCAGTTTTGTGAAGTGTCTGGATGCACATGGAGAAGTGCACTCTGTCATGCAGAAAGCATCAATTTCTTCAGTCTATTATATAGCAAAACAGCTTTGAAAAGCTTATGCTGCAGCCTGGAAGAATATAATTTTGAACATTGTAAAAACAGGAAAACAAAAGCATTATTGCAACAGCTGAGGTCAACAGCCCCCATAGTATTCCTATGTCTAAACAGCTTTATAGATCTCACCCCCACACAACTATTTCAGCACATGGTAACGACAGAAGGTAACAAAAAAGGATTGACATTAAGAGGACAAAATGAATGAGTTGTTCAGTTATGCAGGGGAGGTTATAGTAAACAGCATAATTACCTATACATGCCTTCATACCCTACAGGAAGAGCTGCCAAATCTAAGTGGAGCTCTTGTAGCTGTGAAGAGACAACATTTTGCTTGTGATCCATCTTAAGACAGCATGCCACTCCTGGGAGTAAAACAACATGCCAAGAAAGAATAGGTAGAGGTGTTTGTGGCTCTGCTCTTCAGAAATGAAAGAGCATCCCTGCCTCTTTTTGTTTGAAGACAGAGAACAAAACCTCCATGTCTGGAATAAAAAAAAACCAAACATGCCACCAAGAGCATATTTGCTCCAAAGGGTTTTCTCAGTCCAAAAGAGTCTTCCTGGCATGAGTCGTCACAGGGAACAACTGCACAGCACAGGCGCTCTGGCTTCCTGCCGCTGTGGTGGGAACCCAGACCTAGAGAGCTAAGTCACCTACTATGTGGGTAGCAGGGTGACACCTGACATGGCCATGAGCCCACCCTCCCATCCAGTCACTGCTCCACACCACTCCTGCCCTGCCTACTGGGCAGGCAGCAGCGAGAATGAGCGCTCACTGGTGACCTCCTCTTAGCACTAGCTCCAAGAGAGTCAGAGGGGACAACAGTACACAGAGGCACAATGCTGTTTTAACATGGCTCTGGAGGCAACTGCTGCTTCTCTCACAAAAATTTTTCTCAGGTGGGATACAGATAGCATTAACTGGGAGATTTGCTTTGTCTGCCACTGAGTGAGGGTTGCTGAGACCACCAGAAGAAGGCAGGAGAAGGCAGAAGATGAGTATTTTAACCTTGTGCTTCTCTGGGTGTCTTTTTTTTTCTGAGCTCAGCAGAAACAGAAGCTTTTGATGTTGCAATGTTTACTGCCCCAAAAATGAGGAAGGTAAAGGAATGAGGTCAGCTCAGCTCTTGAGAGCATTTAACCCATTACCAGCTGAATGTCACTTACAAGGAATATGCTTCCTAAGGGGCAGCTCTGGATCACGCTCAGCATTGGGCTCTCCATCTGTGGCTGCTGGACTTGAGTACCACGTCAGCCTGAAATCCTAAAATGTTGTCAGTTCCACCATCATTCCCAAAAATCTGAATCTTCAAACAGATTTCCAAAAATCTGCTCCTAGCAAGTTGTAAAAGAAAGCGCAATTAAAGAAACTGCCCAGAGGCCTGACTGATCTACAGGACTATTTCAAATTTACTTCTTTTTTCTTTTGTTCTGTTAAATTATCTTCTCTAAGTTAATTCCTCTTATAAACAACACAAAATGAAAGTCAGCAGGGAAAGATGAGATTATATCAGAGAATTCAAAATATTTTATTTCAATTCTGGCTGTACTAAAGACAAAGAATGCAACAAGAAGAATTCATGCTGAGAAATTTAAGAACAACATCAACTTACTAAAAATACTGCAATAAGTAAACCCAGGGACTGGTCAGACAGCACATAAACTAAGTATCATTAATGATGCTATATTTAAGTACCAAATATGCGTGAGTTTTAATCAGAGACAGTCCATCTGATCAGCTGCTGCTAGGTAAAAGGCACTAACTCACAAAGTGCAGCTGTTTTTTAAAAAGCAGCATGAGGCACCAGCCAGATCCTTTGCCAGCTTGCAAGACAAAGCCACACTGCATATTCATTTCACTGCTGCTCTCCCTGGTTGCATTTGAATGCTAAAATACAGGAGACTTAAATTAGAACACATGATAAACTTAGCTACTTAAGAATAAAAAATACAAAGAAGAGCTTCCAGCACGCATTACGTATGTAATGTGTGCCTTGTACAAAATTCAGTAAAATCAAGCAAAATTCTGGCACGTCTTTTAGTGCTCTTGACTAATGTCAGCTGGCAACAGCATCCGTGAGGGCAAATCCACGCTTAACTTCAAAAAACTCAGCACAGTGGTCCTTTTCATTTGCTCCTAAATTCACATAAAGCTGGGAAGAGATCTCCACCCAGCTGACCCCAGCTATCTCCACGTACCACAAGTTTCAGGTGAAATCCTCCCTCTGTGTGCAAGTACAGCTACCCCAGGCAGAGTACCTGCGTTGGCTACTTGCTGCTCTGAAAGCAGACTATGTCGAGTGCACCACAAATACATGAACACTTAGATAAAAAACTCCAGCTTTTACTGCTAAACAGCATCAGACGATCACGTGTGCCACAGGCTGACTCTCCCCGACACAGCTTCAGCTGCTGTTAGCAGCGGTGAGCCTGCACCAGTACTTATCTCTAGCTATGGAGTATATGAACAGCAGAGGAAAATCTCAGGCTGCACCGAAGGAGCAGGAAGGGCTTAGAGTGAAATACATCGCAAAACTCCTCAGCGTTATTCACAAGTTCTTATTTAAACCAAATAAATCCCCTCCCTCTACGCTAGCAGCTTAATACTGATGCAGCAGCACCATTAGCCCGCATCTACAAAAACTTCGCAGCCGCAAACCCTCCACCCACCGCGGCCGCCGGCGATAATTTCAGCCGGCGGTTTACGGCAGGCCCGCAGCTGCCAGGTCCTGGCAGGGAGCTGCTCTGGCAGAGATAACCTCACCCTGGAAGCAACCTGGCCCAAAACTCCGGCGAAAGGCTGTGCCGCCACGGGAGACGCCTGCACGCTCGTCCTCCTCTAGTTTCAGCTGCAGGGCGTGTTTCCATTTGCACAAGGCGGTTTTGGAGACTTCCTGATGGGAAGCATCCCAACTGCAGCCATGCCCCTGGCCTTGTTTTCCCCCGCCATCGCTAGGAGCCGGCTGAGCTCTTTGCTGGAGTTTTCTGTCACAGCCACGAGAACTCTGCCATGGCACTGAATCCCACAGCATCAGAGATCACCCGAAGCACTGAGAATACAAATGAGCCGTACGGGGCACTGCCGTTCAGCCGCGGCTGGGACACGGAGCGGGCAGTGCACGCAGCTGCCGGAGGGAGAAACGCCCCTTGTCGTCTGCCAGGAGCCCTCCTTGCTGAGCAAGCCAAGGTGCTGCTATTCCTACCAAGGTCTGCAAAACTGGCCTTTTGTCTGCAGACTCGCAGCACAGATTGGTACCGGAAAGCTCTCTGGAGTGGGATCCTTAGATGCTGCATCCTTGGGAATCAGGGCAAAGGAATGAGGGCAGAAAAGCAGCAAACTCAGGCAGGGAAGGAGCAAACACTTAAACTGCCCAAGACAATACCTCATATAACCCCGGGCACTGCCGACTTCCAATGCTGCTGGTGCCCGAGGGCTTCCAGGAGATGAAGAGATAAAAGCACAGTCATAAAGTTTTTAAGAAAGTCGCTGCACAGGCACCTGACACACTGACACATTTCTGCTGCCCTTCCTTTTCTGCTCATTTCCTAATGCATGTACTCTTTAAACATCTAGCTTTTAAAATGGGCCGGCCCCTTTCAGAAGCATTGCACATCTCCAGGGCGCTGGTTTAACGCGGTGTCTGCCCTGTCCCACACACAGACCCGGGAACTACCGTGCCAGCGGCTCCAGTTCTAAGCCAGTACGGCGGTCAGGGGCGCTGGGAAAGAGTTCAGGGAAGAAGAAGTAGTAACAGCGTTCCCTTCCGAGCCCGACAAGCCCTTCCGCTGACACCCTGCCTCTCTCCGCCGCGCTGCTCCCCCGGCCGGCAGCAGCCGCCTCAGCGGGGCCGGGCTGGCGGGATGCACACCCCACACACGGGAAAAAATCCGATCAGGGTTTCTGGAGCCGTGGCAGCGCTCAGACCTCCGCGAGCTCCCCGGAAAGGCAGCTACGGCCGAGGATGGGGGCTGAGGTGCGGGGTCTCCTCCCTTCCTGCCCCTGTTATTTCACCCCACCCCGTGCCCCGCACGGCGGAAGGCGCTGCCGCCGCCGCCCGAGATGCAGTATCCATGCCAATGCGGGATTGCATCATGCTCTTGACTAAACTGCACCGGGGAAAAGACGCTCCCGGCGAGAGCCCCGTCCCTTCCGCCGGCCCGTCCCCTCCCTCCACGGCCGGCCTGCCCGCCACTGCCNGTGGTGCGGGGGGCTCACGGGCGGCGGCGGAGGGGCGCTATGACGTCACGGCCGCAGAGAGCCAATCAGGCGGCGGGGGCGGCTCGGGAGCGGCTCCGGG
>VZTH01004106.1:51304-76958 GCA_013397815.1 Aleadryas rufinucha
CGGCCCGGGGGTCGGAGTCGCCGCGTCCAACAGGTCCGGGCCGCGCCCGCTCCCGCTCCCGGGCGGGCAAGGGAGCAGAGAGCGGCTCCTCGGGCCCTGAGGGCTCTCAGCCCGGGCCGTGGGAGCGGGGGGCCCCTGTGAAAAACAATATGGGACCATGTAATTAAAGACTGTCATAATGAGATGAGCCGCAGGCCTACATTAAAGGTCCCGGGCAGATGTAGCTGATGTTTCCTGTGTTTTGAAGTAACGGGCTTTGCAACGTGACAGCATTTTTGAATGTAAGCTCTGGCTGCAATTAAGTAGGTAGTATTTTAACTTGGTCGCATAATAAAACCGCTGGTTTTGTGTAATTTACATGCATATGCTGAGCTGGTCCCCATAGTGTCAGATGTCTGAGGAAGGAATCTCAAAGCACCCTCTTTGGCTCCTTTCCAAGGGCAAGGATGCTCAACAGAGGAAGAAAAGTTCTGTCCATGCTCTTCAGACACTTCATTACCTCCACGGGGTAATGAAGGGTCCTAACGGGGCAATAGTGAGGATGCCTTGGTGTTAGTATGGCCAACAGGAAGAAACCAGTTTGTTTCTTTCCCTCTCTCCCATATTCCCTCGCGATAGAAGACGACCTTTTAATTTTTTCCCCCTCCCTAAGAGTTTGTTCCATCTCTTTGTTAATTAATTAAAATGTTACATAAATAAAGAGCAGCTTTGCTTTGCAAAGGAGAGGAGTCAAGCAGCAATTTGCATGGGATTTATTCAAGATCAAGTATCTCCACTCTATGGGAAGCAGTTAGCAATTTTAGAAAGCTGGAGTAAAAAGGGTTTCCTGGAGCTTTCCCTCAGCTGTAGAAGACAGCTGGCTGGTTGAAGCCATCAAAACTGGCTATACCAACCCAACATCCAGTAGCTGCTCCTGGGCAGTGATGCAATGTCCATAGTCATTTACCAAGGCCAATGTCCATGGTCATTTAGCTGAAGCAATGTATTGCAACCTCGCCTCACCTGACTGAAAATCAGTGTGCAAACAGTCTCCAGAGGTGAGGCTGGGCTGTAAATAGTCAAGAACAGGAGGGTCACCTGTGTCCTCGGGTGCATCAGGCACAGCATCACCAGCTGGTCAAAGGAGATGATTGTCCCAGTCTGCTCTGCACTGGGGCTGCCTCACCTTGAGTCCCATGTGCTATTCTGGTCACCACAGTATAAAAAGGACATTAAACTACTTGAGAGCATCAAAAGGAGGGCCACGAGGATGTGAAGGGTCTTGAGGGGAAGCTGTATGAGGAGCGTCTGAGGTCACTTGGTGTGTTCAGCCTGGAGAAGAGGAGACTGAGGGGAGACCTCATTGACCTTTTCAAGATTGTCGCGAGGGATAGTGGAAGGGCAGGCACTGATCTCTTCACTCTTGTGACCAGAGGCAGGATTCGAGGAAACAACATGGAGCTGAGTCAGGGGAGGTTTAGGTTGGATATCAGGAAAGAGGTTCTTCCCCCAGAGGGTAGCTGGACACTGGAACAGGCTCCCCAGGGAAGTGGTCACAGCACCAAGCCTGACAGAGTTCAAGAAGCATTTGGACAGTGCTCTCAGGCAGTTGGTGTGACTCTTGGGGTATCTTCTGCAAGGCCAGGAGTTGGACTCAGTGATCCTGGGGAGTCCCTCTGTCTCAGCATATTCTATGATTCTATGATTCTATGAGTACAATAATGCCGAGTGTCTCTCAGTGGGATCCAAAATTATTTTCCTTAAGCTCTTACTGGGACAAGAGAAAATCCACCACTAAAGTAAACATTGAGGCTATGTCACTGTTCTTTAATCTTATTTTTTTTATTAGAGTAAGATGTCAGGAATGCTATTTGGTTGGTGTTTGAGAGGTTTTTTCCTCTTTTTGTTTTAAAGCTCAAATCTTTATTTCCCTGAAGGACCAAACCCCTGTATGATTTGTGTATGTGTGATTTGAGGCTTTATAGCAGTTTTCAGTAAAGTGCGAATACTCACAGCTGTCCTTGCCTATGTGTTTTAACACTTTGGAAAAAAAACCCCAAACCCTACTAAAACCAGCACAACTGTCAGGTGAGTGTGCCTTTCTGAAGGCCCTTTGCCCAGGTTTGTGTTTTGGATGTTTCTGAGGCATCCCTTCCTATTTATGAGAAGTCAAGCCATCTTAACTGAATAAGGCACAAGTCCCATTTTTTTCTCACTTGAGCCAAAATGTCCTGAGCTCACTGAAACATGACCAGCATTAAGTCTTTTCACGTCTTTCACACTGTATTTAAAGCACTTTTCAGTGTGCTTTAAATAAAATTTCTTCCCAACAGGCGTACACATTTGTTTCCATGGTTTATTGATGAGAGATGATTGCACCGAGTGTTACTTTCACAGCCAAAACAGCTTTCTAAATTTGGAAGGTGCTTAAATAATTAAGACTCAATCTGGCTATTTAAAAATAAAAAATAAGAACTTGAGATGCAAAAAGGGATGGAGCAGGGCATAGGGAGTGTATCTGGGGAGTAAGCAGCACCTTGTGCAGGAAAGGGATGTGCTGCTTCCTGGTCCCCACGCTGTGTCCCACAGGCAGGGAAGCATGCCCCAAGCCCACCAGAGGCTGGCACACACCCACTGTGCCTCCCTTCACTGTGGAGCTTGCCTTTCTCGCTTGGTGGTGGGGTTTTCATGAGGCTCTGTATGCTCAGGGTGCCAAGTAACTGGCACTGGAGAGGGAAGACACAACAGCTGGTAGAAGAAACTGTGAGGCTGGGGGGTGGGATTTTGGTTTTGCCAGCCTGGCTCATGTGAGACTCTCAGATTGCCAGTTGGTCTGCTGGTTCTTCCTTCTCCTGGTCTCTCCAAAGTGCTCATGCTGTTGTCAGCCAGAGAACAAGAGCAAGGTCACAGCATGGGAAATGTCATTTCAGAATTACCCATTTGGGAGAACTAAGCAAACGATGACAAATGTTTTGGCACTAAATGTTTGGCATTTAATACGGGTAGGAGCTGGCCAATGTCATTCTGGTCTGCAGATGTACTGATGCTGTACCGGCGTCATCCTCATCTTCTTGGAGCATCTGCAAGTTTGTCAGGAGTGAAGACATTACCATTGACCTCTCCACCGAGCACTGATGAAATTGTTGCTGGTATATTTGCTCAGGAGGGGCTTCAGAGACCTTGTTCTCAGAGTGGAATCAATGAGGCTGGAGTTCAGAGAAGGGCAAATTAAACATTATTCAGGATTTAGACAGAAGGATTTCTAGGGCTGATGTAAAATAAGTTATACCTTGCGTATAATTTTTACCTGCATCTCATGACTATTGTAATCCTACCTTTTGAGAGAGAAGAGGCAGAATCTGAGCACTGTGGAAAGCCAAGTCCTAGGTGACTCAGCCTAGGCAGCAGCAGCAGAGGTGACAAAGAGGCCTCAGCAGATACGACTATCCTCACTAAATCAGTGGTACACAAAGGGAAGAGGTTAAATGGAGACTAGTGTTTGAGAGTATGGGTACGAAGAGAGCAGCTGGAACATTTGAAAGTAGAGTGAAAAGTCAGTGAGCACTACAGCACTGAGAGGACTAAAGAGCTTGGAGTAGAAGGCCCACCAGCATGGTGTTTGAAATTAGCCTGGATAAAGGGTTAGCAGTGTGTGTTCCAGGGAAACAAGCCCAAATGGTCTTCTTTTGCAGGGTGAGTTACCAAACCTGTCTTCTTTTTTAAAAAAAATTGTTAGAAATCCTAGCTATGCCTATTTAGTAGCAGTTCATCATACACACTAATGAATAGGCCCTTGTTTTGATTAGAAACAAATTAATCCACTTTTTCCAGAAGTAAATTAACAAATTGATTAGAATAAATAACCATCATTTGCCACTCAGTCATCTTAACGGGATTTTTCAGTTCTGCCTGAGTTTGCCTTGGCATCCATCCAAACTGACTGCGACAGCTCCATGTTCTTTATCAGCACAATAAATGGGATGCGATTACTGTTCCTAGATCAAACACCGGACTAAAGAATCAGGCTTGAAATTGCAGCATCTATTTCTTCTGAATATTATGTTTTCTTCTGTTGTGCAGACCACAAATGCTTCATATTGTCTGTACAACTTTGTCTAACTTTTAAGTACTTGATCTTTGTAGAAAAACTTCCAAGCAAGGCTTTCTTTACAGATTTGTATTTTCAGGTCTCACAAGCGAGTGGATGAAGCTGCTATTTTGAGATTCCAACACAGAACTGGTGTGAATGTGTTCACTCTCTGTTCTGAGGTATGATCACTTTACAATCTGGTCTTAACTTTTGAAGGTGCTTTTTGCAAAATTCTCATGGGCTAGAGTGGAAGGAAATTCTTGGCCCTATGGTTTTAATCCATTTTCATGCATTTTACATTAACAGCTGTTATTATTCTGCATTTCCTCTTCCTCTTACATCTCCCTGCTGCATGTGGTGCTGTAGGCAAATAATTAAATAGAATTGAAGACCTGTACCAACACACCAAATTTTCAGTATATTTTAAGAGACAGATTTACCTCAAATAGTGTCAGACAAGACCAAAATATTTTGTTTCTTGTCAAAGAGGTCAAGTAATTACGGAATTTTCTCTGTCACTGATGTTAGTATGTTCTTCTTTCTCACCATGCTGCTCATAACCTCAGAGAGAGAAAATGTGATTCAAGTCCGCCCTTGTCAATTCTGCTAAAGCTTTAATTACCCCGAGTTCAGAAAATAATGTGTCCCAAGAATCTTACCACTATATACCAGCAAGTTTGCTCCTGTGGCACTGCTGGGGCTGCTAATAGGAGACACGGAAAGAATAGCAATGTGTTTCAGATGATCAAGTAGTTCCACAATGGGCATGAAGAAAGTGGTCACTTAACCCGGAGTTATGCAGAGGTTAGCTGAGCTAACATGTGTGGGTAGTGCCATCTGTCCTCAGTTTGCCTCATCTTTCTCAGCGTCTGCAGGAGAAGTGGCAATCAGTACTGGCTTGTTTATAGCCCTGTACTCAAACCACACCTCTCCCTCTGGGGCAGACCCAGGCTCTGGCAGGGTGTGACCCACCTTAGCCCATTCAGGGATTTGCTGGTGGCTGCAATGTGCCGCGGAGAGGGGAGCATGGAGGGTTACCCTGGTGTGCCTCTGTCCCACTGCTCTGCTCCGACCCCAGACAGCCCTGCGAGCCTGGTCCTGCTCTCTATTTCCCTACCCACTTTTGGCTATTCCCCTCACAATCTGGACACACCTACAGTTATGAGTAGAAGCTCTTCAAGGGGCAAGTATATTGTCACTTCATATAGCAAGCAGCTTCTGCTGGAGGAGAGTGATTTTATAAGAGCTAATGCTAATTACAGTAGGGTGAACAAAGTATAAACTGCATTATTTTGTATTAGTAATCGGATGCCTTGCTCCTTGCCTGTTCCTGCTATGGTGCCTTTTTGTTGACTTACTGTATGGATTACAACATCTAATCCTTCAAAACAATGTGTGCTCTTCCAAAGAACCATAAATCCATCATTGTCCATTGCAACCTGTCAACAATTTTCTTCCTAATCTCAGAACTAGTGGGACTGGGATTTGGAGCTGTCATGTTACTCAGTGTAAGGGAGCTGGTAAGAGTGCAATACTGTATTTCCATTAAGAGTATTAGGTGTTCTGATTTAGAGAAGCAGTTAAGGGCAGCATCTGCAATCTCTCATCATGTGCCATGCTGCCTATCCCTTTAATCACAACCAGTGTAAACTGTTTGAGATAATCCTGTTGTTGAGAGAAAACACTGTCTTACTGCTTAGAGCAAACAGTAAATCATGTTTTAAAAAAAGAGATGGGGGAAAGTATTTTTGTAAATGCTGTGGTTTGTCTGAAAACATGTGCATGAATCTGAATGGCTGTCATTCCGTGTTGGAATTTTTAAAGTATTAAATCCATTCAATCTGCTCTGTTGGTGGACCTCATGGTGCCAACTCCTGATAGTCAGGATAGTTACTAAGTCATCACTGTAGTCATGTTTTTGAGGAGGCTGTTTCCCTACAGAGCACTCTGATCCTGATTTAAGTCCTTTTCTCTTTCAGCCTTAAGTGTCCATAGAAAATCTATTCTGCATTTTGAGAAAACCATTATACCTGGACATTTGTCCTGAGTCAAAACTATTGTATACAATTTTAATAGTCTGTTTTATTGCAGGATCAGTGTCTGTGCAGATCAGCCTGCAGCCTGCCTTCCTGGCTGCAGAATACTAAAGCCTCAGTACACAACTCTGAGCCTTCCCCTCCCCATCTTCCCAGGAGAACCTGCAGATCCAATGTGCTGTCTCTGTTGCTTGCTCAGCCCACGTGCTGTGGCAAGAGTAATGTTTTTGCCTGATATAAAGTGCTCAGATATCCTTTCCCACTTTTAAGGATTATTCCAGCTCTTGCCTGGGAAGGCAGAACCTGCCTTTGCCCTGTGGTCTTTGCAGTCTCCTTGGGACCTCCACTCATGTGGCCTGGGAGAAAGGAAGTCTGGGAATGTATTTTACAGGCAATTGGAAAAAATATGCCACAATAAAAATAAAGCATAGAAAATAACTGGTGTTTTAGGGTTTTTCCCATTCTCAGTGACCATCTTCAGAGAGCCCTCTGGAGATGTGCAACTGAAGAGCAAGCCACTCAAAGCAGTGGCTGCTGTTGATGTTTCTAGCTCTGCTGCTGACCTCAGGAGAACTGTGAGGGGGCACTGGGTGGGCTCCTCAGCTGTAAGCTACCAGCAGCACCCTGCCAGCTATTGGGAATAATCTTTGGTGAGTGATATAGCAACCAATCCAGGTCAGGTTTTGTGTAGGAGGTATTTTAGCATAAACCTACTTCTTGTCAGATGAAAAGTATTTTGGCTTTCCCTGGGAAGGATGGGTGGTTTGGCTTTTATTCTCCTAGGAATGCAGGTTTTTTCCCAGCTGTGAACAATACAAGATATAGGTAGATAATGTGATAAATAATGGTGGATATTCCTCTCTTCCTCCCTCACTATTATCTTGTTTTGAGCACTCACACTGTAAACTCAGGCAGGGACTCTTTCCCACTATGTGCATGCATAGTACACTTCAAATATTTAGATGGGAGACGGATATAGAAATGTCACATCCCCTGGAGTAATTTTGATAATGACCTAAGGACCTCTAAGGGAGGACAGGGTACACTCCTGGTCGCTACCCAGAACAGCCTCATGGGCTCATCATGAGGTTGTAAGTAAGCAAAAGTCTTAAAGATAACTGAATCCATTCCCTCACCCTTAGGCAGAGTGAGATTTTCCTCAGCATATCCAAAGATACTGGACTATTCCTGCTGTGCAGGGTCAGCAGCCAAAATGAACACCCCAGGCCCACAGATCACCATGTCCCAAGTGTGTAGGTTGAGACTGTGACTGCCAACCAAATGTTGAGACTGTGACTGCCAAGCCATGTTATAATCCACAGGAGGTCATGATGGGATCCTGGGAAAGAAGAGTTCTTGCTTTGAGCAGAGACTGCAGTCTCTGGGGGCCGGTCTTCAAAGAAAGAAGCCTGATTTACACTTTTGAAAATAAATTATATTTAAAACAATGCTCTGGTCAGTCTCATTAATTTCTTCTTGAGCGCCTTGCCTTCCTCACAACTCTTTTTAAACAAAATGTCTACTTACTTCAGCACAAAAAATAGTATTTAAAATATTTGGGTTTGCTTCCAAAACTATTTTTTTTATGCTGCTGAGGTGACATTTCTCCAGACTTGTCTTTTACATATAAATACACTTGAGCTTACAGTCCTGTCTTTTAGTTTTATGTTTTTTTCATTAGGCCTTACACCTATTCTGATGACACCTAACATTTCTCCTCTGCCTCTGGTACGTAATTTGGTCTATAGTCTTCTTTCCAACTTCCTGCTTTCATAATTTATTGCATTATTAGCATTTTCAAGCTGCAGTCTGCTAAAAACTGTGTATTTGTCTGCTGTAATTTTTGTTTCCAATCCCTTGACACAATTTCATTTCAGTACTTNGGTGAGGTTAAGACTGTAACTGCCAACCAAATGTTGAGATTGCGATTGCCAAGCCATGTTATAATCCACAGGAGGTCATGATGGGATCCTGGGAAAGAAGAGTTCTTGCTTTGAGCAGAGACTGCAGTCTCTGGGGGCCGGTCTTCAAAGAAAGAAGCCTGATTTACACTTTTGAAAATAAATTATATTTAAAACAATGCTCTGGTCAGTCTCATTAATTTCTTCTTGAGCGCCTTGCCTTCCTCACAACTCTTTTTAAACAAAATGTCTACTTACTTCAGCACAAAAAATAGTATTTAAAATATTTGGGTTTACTTCCAAAACTATTTTTTTTATGCTGCTGAGGTGACATTTCTCCAGACTTGTCTTTTACATATAAATACACTTGAGCTTACAGTCCTGTCTTTTAGTTTTATGTTTTTTTCATTAGGCCTTACACCTATTCTGATGACACCTAACATTTCTCCTCTGCCTCTGGTACGTAATTTGGTCTATAGTCTTCTTTCCAACTTCCTGCTTTCATAATTTATTGCATTATTAGCATTTTCAAGCTGCAGTCTGCTAAAAACTGTGTATTTGTCTGCTGTAATTTTTGTTTCCAATCCCTTGACACAATTTCATTTCAGTACTTGAGCAGCAATATCTGACTAACAATTATTAAGGTTTCTTGTGTTCATTGGTCTGCTTGAAAAGGAGGATGCCATGATTACGCTATTGTCAGAATCTAGGTGGTGACCTTTCACATCCATATCCATCCTACTTGTCTTCATGGTGCTGATGATGTGATGTGGGTCGTATTGACTGCTTCCCTGAGCAAAAGGTTAATGCCTCCACACCTCTAAGCAGCCACTTTTATGAAAGTACTGGAATGATGAGATCCAGTCCTTGTTTTTTGTCTGTCCTTATTTCTCCCACATAACTACATTTTAAATGAGGCAAGTTCTGCTTTTTGAGTCCTGCCACAGTTTTGTCTCTTACATTTAAGGTTTATCTTTTCAGTGATTTCTGTGAAAAAATATTCTGTTTCTGAACTTGATCTCATTTTCTGCTTTGGCTGTATCACTGTCTAATAGCTGTACTGTTATTATTTGATAACTTTAAATACCAAATTTGTATCTAATCAAATTTAGAGACATTCTGTATTCTTGTAATTGTGTTTTTCTCATTTTAAAGGAAGCTCTTTAGTATGGTTGGACTAAAGGCTATTTTTATTTTATTGTTGGAGTAATTTTATTCACTGAATTTTTCTAAAATTGCAAGTTGCTGTGGCTCATTGACCGCTGCCTCCAGCCTCTGTGTGGGAACAGTTGCTATGGGATGTCCCTGGACTCTTTCATCTCCAGGATGGCTTCTCTGTGTCAGGACAAAACAGCTGGAACTCAGAAATGACAAGTTACTGTTCTTTAATGAATTACCACATCAACCCACAGAAATAAATTGTTTATGCTCTTACTTTCTGTTGGAAATGAGAAAAGAAGTGCATCAGTCTAAACCTTCACCGATCGAAGGTGCCATGCTATGCTTTTGCTGGGGACTGAGAGCTTTTAGCTCCTGCTCCTGCACAGGCATTTGGTCAGCTGCAGGCATCTGAGCCCTTACACACATTTTAACAAGAACTAAAGTAGTTCAGTGTATACTGAGGACACTTACTGCTGCTACCAGCTCTCCTCAGCACCAGCAGCTCTTCTAGGCATATATATGAGAGTGCCTCTGTTCTCATAATTATAGTATCACTACCAACATGCTATAATTAGACAAGTTAAAAATTGTCTGAGCTGAAATTCACTAAACTCCAGATGCAGTTATCACTGAGAAAAACCGTTTTGAAGCTTTAGCTCCAGATAGGTGATATCCTGACACCCTCCTCACCTTACACTTGAACGGAGCTTTTTGCATGGACTTAACACACATGAATGGTTTTTGTAAACAGCTCTTCTTGTCTTTTTATTATATACCAGGAGAGGCATTAGAGGCTCAGTGGAGTGTATTTTTTTACATAATTCCTTTATGCCACCTGCCAGCCAGGGGGTTGTTATTTTATTACAGTAGTTTCTCATAAACTATGCGCATTTCCTGTGTAGGGGCTGCATAGAGCATCCTCTGAAACTTGGGAAGAATAATCAGTTCATTCCTTTATTCTGTGTGAGGTGTCTGTGCTCCTTGTTTCTTACCTCTTGCAGATAGTGGGTGTGAGCTCTGCACAGCATGGACAAGACGTTCTATCTTTGAACTGCTGCCAAATTCGATGAACTGTCAGCTTTGATGTATCCTGGTTTCTTCAACCTACTTTTACGAAGAAAAAAAAGCATCACTGAGGCTATTTGCTTTTTTGCTATAACCGCTCCTCATATCATTTTGACAAGGTAGTTGCCTTGTTATATCCCTCCTATGGATCATTGATGGTGTCACTTTTTATAATGATCGCATTTTTGTTCCAGCCCTGCAGTGAGAGCACTGTCAGCAGAGAAAAGGTAGCTCAGAGCTCAAACTTCTGCCCTTCTCATGAATGCAGTAGCAGGACATTCATCATCAGAGGTTCTCATCAGAAATCCCCATTCTTCACATAGTTTTGGAGTCTTGGCAGACTTTCTGCTTCCACCCACACAGTAAAGACTTGTCTAATAAGGCCAACAGCGTGAAGCCTATTAAGATCAGAATGGCAGAATAACTGAGTCCAACTCCTCCATTTGATAGCAGAGAGTTGTCTTTTTTAAAGGAAGGCAGAAAATTGTGTTTCAGCTCATAAAGCTGGCTGATTTCTGACACTGAAGCAGCAATGTGTGTTGACCCTGCGAGTGCCTGGATGCCAAGGTGGGCTGAGGCAGCGTCTCTTCCTCAGCTGTGTTAGAACTGTGCCTGCTGCAGAGAGGTCCTGCCCCATCCACAAGGAGCTCCCATGGGATGTGACCTGTGGGCAAGACTACTGACCACCCCTTCTGCTTCCAACACATAGCTTTGTTATACTTGGACCCTGTGTTTTATTTCAAGGTGCTTGCCATTCCCCTGCCCTTTCCTCAACCCTAGCCTCTGCCAGACTGACTTAAAAGCTGCACTCATCTGATTTCTTCTGGAACATTGCTCTGACAAGGAGGCTTAGCGTTCCCAGCACTGGGGCTTTAAAGGATGACTGTCCCCAGGGGTGGTAGGATGGGCCACACAGGCACTGAAGGGCTTTGAACTCCATTCTGTGTGCATTAGCACCACAGACTAGTGCCTCTGTTTAATACATTTATCAGTGTTTCTTACTGCATCATTGTACTCTACAGTATGTAGAATTGATTTGACATGAATCAGCAGGGGAAGTTTACACATCCCAAATGAATGATGTGCAATGTTTGCTTTATAAAATACTTATCCCTAGCTGATGCTTGCAGCACAACATCACACACCTAATTGCCCACATGCAGAACTGTGCCAGCAACCTGCCTGGGTAGGGTGCAGTAAACACGTTCATCTGTTGTCTAGGTCCTGTTTTAGCTTAAACAGGGGATAAAGGCTTCTAAGAAAATGAAGCTTGGCTATTTAAACTTAGGTTTTGCCTAATGGACTGTATGTGTATAATTTTCATTCCCAGTAAACCCCAGAATGCATCAAGCAGACCATACGTCAGTAAGATGGGTTGCTTCCCTTGAAAGCTAGCAACTTTCATGGGCATGCTGGTAACTGAAAGACTAAGAAGGGGCTGGAATAATTGACTGTAGGGTTATTGCTGTGGGCTAAGTAAAACCCTGGAACAGGTTGCCCCAAGAGCTGGTAGATGCTTCATCCCTGAAAACACTCAAGGTCAGTTTGGACAGGGCTCTGAGCAACCTGATTTAGTTGAAGACTTTGCTGCTTACTGCAGGGGGGTTGGACTAGAAGACTTTTAGAGGTCAAACGCAAGTGCAAGGGAGGGAATGGGATTGAGGCATGGGAGCTGGGGGAAGAATGGATCACCCCTTCCAGCTTGAGTAAGGACTTGTGCTGGATTAAGAGGTCAATGAACTACAGTGTCATTTCTCTCTGCAGACACAGGTATCGGTGCTACATGCTTTCCGCAGTTTGTTCCTGATATGGTCTCCTTTTCTAGAAAGGTACCTTGGATTAGACCTCTCATTTCCACCTCTAATTTCAGACAAACTTTTGAAAATACTGTCTTCTTTTTCTGCTTTAATTGCCTGCAATTTCTCAAAACCAGACACTTAATACATTTTCTGATTTTATTCTTTTGTGTACTTTTCTTCCCACACCAAAGGTTTATTTCCCGACATTAGCTCTTCTTTTTTTGACTGAATATTCAAGGAGGAAGAAAACCATGCTGTCAGATCTCATACAAGTAGAACTGAAAGAAAGTAACTCTACAACAGCAGGTATTGACTAGACCTCTCTTGGTTCAATCGTTTTTTTCTATTTGTCAGTGAAGCCTTAGACCAAATTAGTGCCATGACTGGCCCCTGCAAATTGCAGCATGCCCACAGGTGGTAGGATATGATGGCTCTGCTTCCCAGAGTAGCAGGAATGTTCCTGAGGCTTGTTAGGATGCCCAGTGTAAGGGACCCCAGAGTCACACAGCTATGAAAACCCACCACCTACATGAAAGCTGTCCAGTCCTCTGTACTTGGGAAATCCACAAGTAGTTGCTGAAAGGTCACAGAACCATCTCTATGGGTACTGTGATATAAAGGAAATATTTCAGTCAAATGAGTAAAATCTTTCTTAAACTTCTTTAGAAACATATATTTATAAGAGAGGGAAACTAACATAGTTAAGGTGTGATGGGTTTCTTTTCTTAAAAAGAGCAAGGCAAAGAGGAAAAGATCTGGTTTACATTTTTACAGAAGCAGGACCGAGCTTCTTCTTAAACTCAAATTGCCCTTGATTTTAACAGCAGAAGAAATGAGCCTCACATTGATTTAGACAACAACTAAAAATTGGGTTTTGTGTGGCAAACTGTTTTTGGATCATGTCTAATTACATCATTTTGGGTAAAAGCTATTTCAAAACCCCACAGTTATCATATTTCCTTTTTAATGCTGTTTTATCTAAAAAAATCCCCATCTCTTATGATGGGAAAAAAAGCAAATTCTATACTCAGTTCAGTTTTATCTACCAGACAACATTCTGCATTCTGTAAAAACCTGTAAGCAGAGGAGTGAACTTGCGGATGCTAGGAATGAAGGCTGGGAGTAGGGCCACCCTGGCTTTGTGGGTCAGTGCTGGGCAGCGGAATCGTGCTGCAGGAGCAGCGCTCCCATCGCGGCATCCAAGGGCAGCCGCGGTGACTCAGGTGCCGCCTTTGGCCCAGCCCCTGCCGCGAAGCTTGTGTTTTGTTTTCCACAGTCAGCCCTGCCTCTCGTCCTCTTGCCTCAGGATGTGCTGCTGTGGGCCACTCCCTGAGGTACTTCAAGGCGTGTTTTTTTTTTTTCTGGCGAGGCCAAGAGGCTTTGGCTAAAGGCGTGAACGGGTTTGGCTTGGCTTGATTCATGCTCCCTCCTCTTCTGGGAGTGCCTGGGGAGGTGCCCGGACGGCAGCCTGAGGTGCCGATAACATCCCAGCAGATCTCTAGGGACTAATTATTTATGTCATGCCCTCTTCACATTGCTTTAGCCTTAGCTGAGGTGCAAATGTGCCCTGCCCTGTCCCGGGGCAAGTGGCCCACGCCACAGCAAGCATCTCTCTGGGGTGCATGAGACGGGAAGGCAGCACTGGGCTCCCAGAACCGGCAGGAGGGGTGAAGTCCTGAGCATGGTTTTGAAAAGGAAAATAAGGACTGTAGAGGACGTGTCTTATAAGACTTCTTCTGCAAATCTTCTGGACCTTAAGGGAGAAAATCAGTTGGCATTATTCGGAGCCCTCTCCCTGAGCACAGTATTTGTACAGTAGGTATCATTAGCAGAAGCTTTGGTTGGTGAGAGACCTACAAGTCTCTTTTTATGTGCAGACGGTTCAGATTTTTGTTAAAATTTGAATTTAATTATTTAAATTCTAGCAAACAGTGATGGATGTGGCTGTCATGATGCCACACCTGGCACAGTATCTCAGCCTGCACCACTATGGAGACTTGTGCTTACCTGTCAGGAAGGGTAGTGGGCTGGGGCTGAATGGACATGAGCTGAACAGAAGTTTGGGACCCAAATTGCTTCCAACCTCATCCAGTACCTTATCTGCTGGTCTTACCCATTTGCAGGTCAGTTTTGTGTTAGTAACAGGAGCCTCCACTTGGCATTTTCTCCCCCCACTGTCTGTCCCCTGGCTGATGTGTCTTCCAGTCTGTCAGTCTGTGCTCTTCTGACTGTGACTATTGAGTGCACCCTTACAGCCCAGCACAGGGATGTTTGGGCCTTGTTCACTGGAGGAACACAGAAGTCTCTATCTTCACACTATATTTGCATGGTCATGTTGTCATCATAAATCCTGTGGTTAGGACCGAAGTTCCTCCATCAGACCATGTTTCATCCCTCAGATAAATCCAGATGAGAAAAGCATTCACCCATTGCATATGCTATTTTTTCAATACCAGCATTACTGGCATCTGTCTTCAGGTACTTTCAGAACATCCTCTTTTTCTTCTAATAATATGTACTTCCTTCCTGTACCTCCCTCCTTTTTACATTATATAGTATCACCAAAATCACAGATATTTATGATGTTGGTTGTTCAGTTTAGTTAGCTGAGAAAAAGAATCAAAAAAGAAGGTCAGAAAGTAAAACTGAAAGCTGGTGGAACACTGGTAAGAAAACAAAAGGAAATTATCCTAAGGGCAGAGCTGAGGAGCAGAAAGAAATCAGGTGAGGTCTGAAGAGATGGTAATGAGGAAATGCCGCCTGGAAAAAAGATGACATTTTGAAGAGCCTAAATAAACTGTAGAACTATAAAGAATACATCCACTCATATAAAAATCTATTGTAACATTCTCTTTTTTGAAATATCAGTGGCAAACCCCAGAACCATATCTTATTTTAAAACAGCAACAGAAGCTATAAGCTTCACTTCCTTGGAAACATCTGCTAGCACCAGCAGTCTAGCCAGCTGAAGGTAAAACATCTCCCTGGCTTTGCCAAATACCCAAATCCTCCTCCTGCCAAAGAAAGGCAGAAAACCAGAAGGGAAAGATGCCAGGGCCTGTCACCACTTCTGCTCAGCCTTTCAGCTGGTCATTGTGCAAAGGGCAAATGGTAGGAGAGCTGCTCAGCATGGTGGGAAACGCAGCACCCTGTGCTCCAAGCCCAGCAGCAGCTTATCAGATAGCCCTCATCATTACTGATCTCTGGTGCCTTTTTCGTACAGTGATAATCATCATCTTGGCTGTTTTCCTGCCCGCATGATTGCTTTCTGCCTGTTGAAATTATCTTCCACAGTTTGAACTGGATTTGGTATCTTTCTGCGTGTCCTAGGAGTGCTAGGGAGAGGTGTCCGCACCATATTGTTACTGCAGCTCCTGACTGAAGGCATGTAGGTTATGCCCTCCTCTCTCTATCTCTGCCACTTTTTCATGTCTTAGAGCAAGGTGCTTAATAATTTTTCTGGGTTTTAGATCACACAAATGGAAATTGCTTTCAAGGTCTAAAATATGGCCCTAGCCTTATTAAGAGCTATGTGCTTCCAGACAGAAGAGACCCTGCATATAAGTGCCACCTAGTACTTAAGGAAGCATATGTCCAGGCAATTGAACAGAAGTGCCTTGACATCTTCCCAGGTGACAGGTGGCCTCCATTGCCTGTTGCTGTCAGCCCACAGGATGATCATGTAAAACCTGTTGGCTGTAGGAGTGGAAATAACGAGTCTTCTTTCACAAGTGCCCCAGGCTGAGAAAGGCAGAGCAGAACTCATCAATGTTGCAAGCAAGGCTGGGCAGCTGCCTGTGGCAGCAAGACAGGGGAGCTGTGGGCTGCCTGCCTTGGCTGCACTTGCTCCCAGAATCCTGGCACCTGGTGGCTCTGGGCCCACTTTGCTTTTTCACCTCTCCCCAGAACCATAAGCAGAGTCTCTACACGCTTGAATTTTGCTTATTCTGCTGAGAGATTTGGAGCTGCTGTGATATGCCCAATTACCAAACTTCAACTGATAAATGTAACTCATTAATCACAGTAATTTACCCTCAGCATACCACTGCAAGAAAATGGATCAAATTATTCTCCCAGCTCTGTTTGGGCAGTTGCACAACTTCCAGGAGCTTAAGTGAGGGAGGGATCTGGCCCCTAATCTCCCAGGAGAGTCACAGTTGCTGTTCAGAGTACCTCCTCCCAAATCCTCTGAGCTCTTGGGCAGTTTTGCTGTTGCAAATTGCCTTGAATGTATGAAAAAAATAGAGTAATCTGTTGAGGCAAGCTTGGCTGAATGTTTCATTGTTCCTTTGTTTCTAAACACATGGAAGCTGATTTACTTCTGCTGCTATCCAGTTAGAGAGGAACAACTGCTTTAAAAAAACACTTGGGAAACACAAAGGAAAACAATTGGAGTTTGAACATGAATGGCCATAAACCCAAAGAGAGCCATGTCTGACAATGAAGAAAAACTGAACAGATTTCTTCTTGCTATATGTAAAGCAAACTATGTTTTTAAATCCATAAGAACAGATGCCCTTTGTTTTCAATGCACGTTCAAAAACAGTGGCATTGGTAGCAAGGGGAAACAGTTTTATTGCTTTGCTGGGGGAAAATGGCATTGGCACTTCCCATCTTTGTCAGTGAACTATTCCCTAGCCATGGCAAACAACCAGGCATGGCCAGGACATACTTGCACTCCTCCTGAAAGCCATTTTCCCCCCTTCTCCCTCCCAGCTGTAGAGTTCAGTGCTTGCTCCGAGGTCACTGAGTAAGCCTGTTAGACAAGCTCAAGGTATTGAAATATTCCTAAGCTGCTCTTGTGATTTTTTTACAATACCACCAAAGATGTGCTAGTGCAATACTTCTTTCCAGGCAGCAACTGAAGAAGCCAAACATATGATGATAAGTACAAATGTATTTTTGTCATCCACAGAGGGCTTTACTGAAAGCACAAGATTGAGCTCTAATGTCTGCACAATCCCGTGCTTGATTTCTTACTCTTTCTTCCAAGATCCACAAGAAATTTAACTTGCAGCAAGAAGTGATTTTGGTTTTGCTATGAAAACAGGACAAAAGGATAGTTTTCACATAAAATCTTAAATTGTGTGCTAATCTTAACTACAAGAATATGAGAATAATTTAAGAGAAACCACTTAAAGCATTTTGCGACACTTTCGTGTCCTCTAGTAGTGGGAAGAGGCTTTAAAATGCTGCACTGTAGGCTATTTTACCTTGCCAGAAAGATGTGTGTAAGTACATGTGTCAGCAGAGCAATAACCACTTTCTTCTCTTGCAGTAATTTGAAATTTTATGCCATTCCTTACATCTCCTGCAAAATGCACTATTAAGGACAAGGCCTAAATGCAGCCAAGTCACCTACTGTATCTTCTAGATTCTGTAAAAGGATGAAGCTTTTATCAAAATCACCTTTTTGTGATTTTTGTATTGCTTTCCCTGTTCTTGTAATTGCACAATTCAAATGCAGCATTCAAAAAGGGTAAATGCTCCTCAGAAACAGCTTTCTCTCTCCATCCATTGGATACTAATAACTGCTGTAGTGGACAGGACTGGACAGCCGGCATGCTGTACTCTTGATCTATCTTCCTCTTTTAAAAATGTGAAATAAAATTTTTCCCAAAATATGTTCAATGTATTTACAAAGGACTCTGAGGAGGGCTGCCAGCCTCTGGTACTGGAGCCCCCTACACTCCTTTGGAGAAGAGATGCCTGAGGGCCAAATCTCCTCAGAGATAAGAACCTTCCTCAGGCTTACAGTGACCAAAAAGTAGGCCCAACATGCATTGCTCTGTTTTATGGTAATTGCTGCTATCCTGTTGGCTAACTACCCCCACCCTTTCCCCATAAATTCCCAGAAGGGCCCCTGGCTCAGACAGGAGAGCCTGGCCGCTGGTCCCCTTCACAGGGATGGCTGAATAAAGCTTACCTGTGGAATACACTGCGCCAGACTCCCTCGTCTCTCCTGTCCCCCGGCCTGCCTGGGATGTCTCTTATGAGCTGAAATCACTCGCTGAATCACTTTGAGCTGAAATCACTCATAGCCAAAATGGCTACATTCTAAGATACCATCCCCCCACTTTGGAGGGATTGCTCCCCTGCTCCGGAGAAGTTGCAAAGGCCCCTTGGAAAGGCTTTTCCCTCGCGGGACGCTTTCTCCAGGAGGGTCGTGACCCCGGATCACCTCAGGGCAGCCCCCCCGGGAAGCGACAGGACTCTAAGGATATTGCCTTCATACATTTAAACAAACCCTGAGTGCAGATGTAGGTTGTACATCACCAGTGACTGATAAACAGACAAGAAAAACAAAAGATAATCTGTTTACCCATTCCAATTGTAAAACCCTCCTGCTGGATGACTCTCTGCTGTCACTTACCGTCTGTGTAATGCCAAGGTAACCGCATCATGCTGTAACTCTGCATCTACAGCAGCACAGATGAGGGAACTCACATCTGGCAGCCTACTTCATGTTGATTTAAAATGCTCTGGACATTCCCTTCTGTCAGGCAGTGGTTTGCATGGTTCTGCATAGTCTTCACAAGTAACACATCTCTGCTCTGAGGTGTGATATCTTTTAAACAAATGCCATATGAGGTTGAAGTTGAGGAATGAAATATGAGGTCAGTAGCATTGGAAATATGTCTTGCACTGGAAATCCGTGAAGGATGAGGGGATGTGAATTTGTGCTTAGAACATCGGGAGGGTTTCTCCAAGTACTGTACATGGTCTATGAAAAGGGCACCAAGCTAGAAGATGAAAGCAAGCATCAGCAGAGGTAAGGATATGAGGACATTGTTCATCACAAGTTGGAGATGTGAGGAGATGTGCATGCTCTGTTCTGAGTCAGCTAAAACCAAATTGTTGATGTGACACCTATCTGTCATTTGACACAGGTAACAACCCTATAAAACATTCATGGATACAATCAGGCTTTATGGTACAAATCTGAGGAAGCATCACTTCTGTTAAAACTCCTTTGGTGCTGTGTTTTTCCATGGATCCTGGGTATGCACCAAAACAATAAGAGCGGAGCGGGGAGTAGCAGGGAATCAGGCAGGAGGGATATCCTTCTTGGCAGTATCTGCCTTCTAAACATCAGGACATGCTCCTTACATCCTGCCCAAACTTTCTGATGCAGCATTTAGAGCCCAAAAAAACTTCTACTTGGAGAAGATCCCTTTCTGCTTTTAGTCTTAAACCCTTTTAGTCTCAGATATTCAGAGCAGACCTATGATGCTCCATCCCACACAGCAGTGTTCTGGCTGCTTAATCTCAGAAAGCATCATCACCCTCTGCACCAACCATGATATATTTTCTGATCTTTTCCTCTCTGTGTTTGTGCGTGTCTCTGCCACAACTTTATCATTGTCCATTGGACTACCTTAGAAACCTGCCTGAAGCTGACTGGTCATTCATTTTGTACTAGTGGATAGACCAACTTGGGTTATGTAGTTGTGGGTATCTTGTACAGATCATTGGATTGGAAAGAAGTAATAGCTGAGGTCTTCTTCAGGCAAGTGGAAGAAGCCTTGCTTGGTTAAAGTGATTTGGAATAGTCAGCATGGATTTATGAAAGGGAAAAAGTGCTTATCCAAACTCATAGCCTTCTACAATGAGAAGAGTGGCTTGGTGGATGAGTGGTGTTCTCCTTTGTGGCATTAGCCAGGGTTTCAAAACTGTCACCTGTAACATCCTCACAGACAAGCAGAGAAGTGGGCATGATAAGTGGACAATGAGGTAGACTGACAACTGTGTGAATTGACAGGCTTAAAGGGTTGTGATCAGTGGCATAAAGTCCGCCTGGAGGTCTCTTACTAGGGGTGTACCCAAAGGTTGATACTGAGGCTGCTATTACTTAACATCTTCATTAATAACGTGGGTGATGGGTGATGGGACAAGCTCAGAAAGTTTGTTGGTAGTTGAAAACTGTGAGGAGCGGCTGATACCATTCAGAGGGACTTGGACAGCCTGGGGAAAGGGGCAGAGAGGAATCTCATTAAGCTCAGAAAAGAAAAATACAAAGTCCTACACCTGGGGAGGATTAACTCCCTGCTCCTGTACAGACCAGGGGCCAACCAGCTGGAAAACAACATGGCAGAAAAAGGCCCTGAGTATCCTGGTGGTCAAGCTGACCATGAGCCAGCAATTCTCCCTCATGGCAAAAAAGGCTAATAGTACCCTGGGCTGCATTAGGCAAAATGTTGCCAGCATGTTGAGGGGAGTGACCCTTCCCCTCTGCTCAGCCCTGGTGAGACCACAGCTGTGCCAGTTCTGGGCACTCCTGGACAAGAAAGGTATGACCTCAATGGATTAGGTCCTATGAAGTGTCTGGGAGTTGATTAAGGGACAGGAACAACTGTCATGTGAGGAAGGGCAGAGAGAGCTGGCACTGTTTGGACTGGAGAAGACAAAGCTCAGGGAGAATGTTTTTATTGGATATAAATACATGATGGGATGATATGAAGAAGGCAGAGCCTCTTCTCAGAGGTGCCTACTGACAGGATAAGAGGCAATGGGCACATACTCAAACACAGGAAATGCTATCTGAAATAAGAAAACACTTTTTTACTGTGAGGATGGCCAACATTGGCACGGGTTGCCCAGAGAGGCTGTGGAGTCTCCATCTCTGAAGATATTCTAAAGCCATGAGGACATGGTCCTGGATGGCCTGTTCTAGCTGACCCTGCCTTAAGAAGGGTGGCAGCGGGTAGACTAAATGATCTCCAGAGGTCCATTCCAACCTCAACTGTTATGTGCTTCTGTTCCCTAATTTCCAAATTGCTATGCACTTGAACTGCATTCTCCTTTATTAGGAAAGTAAATCAGTTTCTGCATGCATTACAGGTAGCAGACAGTGATATTAGACCCTCTCCATGCACAAGAACGTCTGTTTCCCATTTCAGACACAAAGTGAGGATGTAGCTTTTAGATGGTTTAGAAAAAGTTGGACATGAAGACAGTGTGTAAAAAGAACATTTGCTATATGAGACTCAAGTGCTGCTTGATTTTACACAAGGTTGAATCATAAATTTCTGAGGCTTTGCCATTGCCTGGGGCTGCAGTGCTTGACCAGCCCCCTCATCTGTGAAGGGCTCCTTTGGTCCTGTATAGTACATGATGTGCTGTCAAGTACTGCTGGACATAACAACAAAGGCATAACATTCCTCTAGTTCTGTAGAGAGTCAGGTGACAAAACTGAGAAAATATTTGGGTACATGAAAGTTAAGATGTCCTTAATGTCTAATTTATAGATATAACCTGGTTTTGCCAGTGGAAGTTGGTGGGAGGCACATATGCTACATCTGTACTAGTAAATGAAATAGTCAAGGGGGCTGACTCACCTGCCAGCTTAACTTGTATCCATGTGCTGGCTTTGGCTAGGGTGATTTCCTTCAGGGTGGCTGGCGTGGGGCTGTGTTTTGGATTTGTGCTGAGCACACGGTTGATAATATAGAGATATTTTTGTTATTGCTGAGCAGGGCTTACACAGAGCTGAGGCCTTTTCTACTTTTCATACTGCCACTCTGGCGAGGAGTCTGGGGATGGATGGGAAGCTGGAAGGAGACATAGCTGAGACAGGTGACCCAAACTGACCAAAGGGATATTGCAGACCATGTAGCATCATGCTCAGTATATAAAGTGGGGGAAAGAAGAAGGAAAGGGGGGCATTTGGAGTGATGGCGTTTATCTTCCCAAGTCACTATTATGTGTGATGGGGCCCTGCTTTCCTGGAGATGGCTGAACACCTGCCCTGGGTAGCAGTGAATTAATTCCTTGTTTTGTTTTGCTTGCATGTGTGGCTTTTGCTTTTTCCATTAAACTGTCTTTATCTGAACCCACAGATTTTCTAGCTTTTACTCTTCTCATTCTCTCCCTGATCCCACTGATGGGGGAGTGAGCAAGCAGCCATGTGGGACTTGGCTGCTGACTGGGGTTAGACCACAACATCATACAGCTAAATTCCACCTGCCTCTGAATAGTGTGGCTGCATCTGCCTGCCTGTGTGACTCGTGGGCTGTGCCTGCAGAGTGCAGGGGAGCTTGAGCTAGGACCATGCAGGGAATAAGATAACCATATGTTTTTTGTGCAAATATCTGACCAGACAGGCCATTCATGCTTTCCTTGGACTGTATCTGAGCCCCAAATATTTTCTGCCTAATGGGTAGGGCGAGATATTCATTCCATGATTCCAAGTAACAAGTAATTCCATCAAAGTGTCTAGTTAATATTAACAGGCTGTTAGAACAGTTTGCCCAAGATGTGGCCTGTACCTATTAATCAGGTTATAAGACATCATTGGGAAAGTAGTTGGGACATGAGAAAGAGCAACTAGAGGTAGATTAATACATTACTTAAGTAGCTGGGGAGATGTGAATCACTTCTGTTCACCTAGAACAGGAGCATGGAGCAGAACAGTTGAAAATGCTGCTGCATAGCAAAGTCAGTAGGAAACACTGAGACTTTCTTTACATCCTGCATAGCCAAGGCTGTTAGAGAGGTAGCCATGTGAGAGGCCTGAGTCATCTCAGGAGAGGCACCTGCCTGTTCTGTGTGACTTCTGGGAGGGCTGGGCAGGCTTCACCCTGCTGTCAAGGAACACAGTAACATGGCTGCAGCTGGTCTATTTGTCTCCTGTGCAATGCTACTGTGTTTGGAGGGCTCACCCAGAAAGATGGAGACTTTAATTCAGTTGCATGCTCATCCACTAACAGCCATCCCAAGGAGGAGCCACCAGGCATGGACAAGACTCCCACTGGAGATGGGCACGTCCCCATGACTGGGAGTTTATCTGCTAGGGGACCTCTTCTAAGTAGCCCATTCTCTATTCTACTCTGCTAGTGACAGCTTGAATTCTGATCCAGCTCCCAATGCCTGCCTGATGGGCTGAAGTCTGTAGTTTCTCTATGCCTGCTTCCCAATTAACATTGAATTTTGTAAGAACGTAACTCAGTCAGACCAGAAAGCCAATGTTGTCTTCTTGCCAGATGTGGATGCTCAGGGAAAGAGCACAAGGAACAGCTGGTACAAAATGTCTCTTCCCTGACTTATTTACCGCATTCCAGCATGTCATGGTTTGTGGATTTCCTTGGACAGAAATGGCACCCAGGCAATGGTAACCAGAACACTGAATATTAAGCCAGATAATAACAATAATATTAATGACAATGATGATGATGCCACTATCTAGTAGTAGCCACATTTTTTCCATTAATTTGGCTGATCACTTGGAAAACCCTTTTATATTTTCACCTTGTCTTGCAGTGATCGGTTCTACAATTTACTTAGATGATTCAATCATGTTTATCCCCCAGACACCTATTTTCCAGGAGAACAATTTCTAACTTAGTTTGTCTGCCTCGTTATGAAATACCTTCTGTGTTTCTGAAAATTGCCCTTTGGCATTGTCCATATCTTGCTCTGTTTTATGTGTTTTGAGATTAGGCAGGAAGAACACTCATATGGCACAATGTGTATTATACTGAGGTTTACAAATATACACTGTTTTGTTCTCTGTGGTTGCAAAGTCCAATAAAAAGGATGGAGAATTTTCCTCCTTTCCCCTCTCTCCACCAGAGACTCTTTAAAAACTTTGTTAAGGAATTAGTTTAGGCACTCTGTGTGGAGACTGTGTGTATGTAAACCCTCAGAGGCAGCAGCATATCTCTGTGAGGTCTGACTGAGATAGAGTTCAGGTGTCCTTAGCAGCCCTCACCGTGCTGTGCTTTGCATTGGTAGCTGGGAAGGTATTGGTAACAGACCAGTGTTTTGGCTACTGCCGAGCAGCACTGTCCCTGTAACATTCCTTCCCCCCCATCAAGGGGCTGAGAGTGGGCAAGATCCTGGGAGGGGATGCAACGAGGCCAGCTGCCCCAGTTAACCAAAGGGATATTCCATACCATATGATGTCAGCTCAGATACAAAAGCTAAGGGAGGGAGGAGGAATGGGGGGGGCATTTGTTATTCTACAATGTTTGCCTTCTGGAGCTCCATGTGCTGAAGCCCTGCTTCCCAAGAAGTGTCTGAATATCGCTCGCTGATAGGAAGTAGAGATTGACTTTTCCCTTTGCTTATGCACGTGCAAACTTCCACTTGTTTTTTTTTTTTTTNACTCTGTGTGGAGACTGTGTGTATGTAAACCCTCAGAGGCAGCAGCATATCTCTGTGAGGTCTGACTGAGATAGAGTTCAGGTGTCCTTAGCAGCCCTCACCGTGCTGTGCTTTGCATTGGTAGCTGGGAAGGTATTGGTAACAGACCAGTGTTTTGGCTACTGCCGAGCAGCACTGTCCCTGTAACATTCCTTCCCCCCCATCAAGGGGCTGAGAGTGGGCAAGATCCTGGGAGGGGATGCAACGAGGCCAGCTGCCCCAGTTAACCAAAGGGATATTCCATACCATATGATGTCAGCTCAGATACAAAAGCTAAGGGAGGGAGGAGGAATGGGGGGGGCATTTGTTATTCTACAATGTTTGCCTTCTGGAGCTCCATGTGCTGAAGCCCTGCTTCCCAAGAAGTGTCTGAATATCGCTCGCTGATAGGAAGTAGAGATTGACTTTTCCCTTTGCTTATGCACGTGCAAACTTCCACTTGTTTTTTTTTTTTTTTAGTAAACTGCCTTATCTGAATGTAAGAATTGTTTTCCATCTTATTTTCTCTCCCCTGTCCCACTGGGGAGGGGAGTCATAGAGTGGCTTGGTAAGCACTAAGCACCCAGCTGAGGTCAACCCACTACAGTCCTTTTTGGCAACCAAGCGTCGGGCAAGATAAAGGCAGTTATTTATTGCATGCTATAGTAAATAGTGAATAGTAGTTATTGAGTAGCGAGCTCCTGTGCAGGACATTGAGTTTGTCAGCTGCACTGCTTATCTCTTTATTTTGCTGAGTTTGGTAACATGCTAACACAAACAATGGCTCTGTGCTTTGCCCTTACACTGATAGCCTTGTTGTGGGGGTGAGCTATCTTCTGTGGATGATGAGGGAATACACCTTCTTCTCCCTGCCTGAGATTGGTGTGAATGCTTCTATAATGCAGTCTCCCACGGTCTTTGCTCATCCTTATGCAAGCTGCTTAATACTGTTAATAACACTAGCTAATACTGTTAATAATTCTAACTAATACTGTTGGTACGCTATGGAGTTCATGGAATCCGGCATCATCCTGGTGTAAGAGAAAACAATCTTTAGGTGAGGAGCTATTGAAATATGCCCTGAGGCATCCAGTTCCTGGGTGGCAGGGTTCATGGAAGGATTTGGGCAGATTTTTAGGGTGGTTATCACCTCCCATTACTTAGAACTTTACACCTGGACAGGTAATAAACTCTGACAAACTGACCTGTCAACTGATGGAAGGGTGCCTTGCCCACCCCAGTGAAAACCAGCAGCTTCTTGCCCTGTACTGGAGCCTGGCGTGTGCCTATTGAGCCACTGCACAGTACTCTCAGAGGACTGTAGTTGAGGCAGGAACACAAACTGCATTTGAGGACTCTATGGCTGAGACAGGGACTCAAACTACAGCAACTGCAGTAATTACTCCAGTAGTGAAAACAAAAAATGGACAGGGTGAGTTACAGGCCCATATCACCAATTAGTAAGGGAAGAAGAAGAAGAAGAAGAAGAAGAAGAAGAAG